>CAUYQV010099348.1:0-58380 GCA_963574575.1 Galagoides demidoff | reverse complement strand
GGGCCTGCCAAACAACAATGATGGCTGCAACCAAAAAATGGCCGGGCGTTGTGGCGGGCACCTGTGGTCCCAGCTACTTGGGAGGCAGAGTCAGGAGACTCGCTTGAGCCCAGGAGTTGGAGGTTGCTATGAGCTGTGATGTCATGGCACTCTACCCAGGGGGATAGCTTGAGGCTCCATCTCAAAAAAACAAAAAAAACAAAAAAAACAAATACATCTTGAGTCCCCTATGGTCCAGGCCTGGTACCTGGAACCACTAGCCTTGTCCATCAGGAGCTCACAGTGACCATGGAGGGTGGGGCACAGGCACATACATAACTTCGAGAACACTTCCTGAGAGATGCTGCTGGCCAATCCTGACGGTAGCACAGATAAGAGGCAGGGGAGGTTGGCAAAAGGAAGAGGCATTTAATCCGATCACTGAGGACAGGCAGGATTTCTGCAGGAAGCAAAGGTGGGGGGAGTGTGCTGCCCAGCCAGAGGGAACAGTGAGCACCAGCCTGGACACAGGAAGGGCTGAGAAATTAGGTTAGGACCTGGAACAATCTTGTGGGCCATATTCAGTTAAGTCTTTCCCCCTCTTTTCCCACATTCTCTACTCCCGGGATGTCACCAACCTCTTTTCTTCTGTCTAATCCCATCAGCAAAAGCTCAGGTTGGGGGTGCCCTGACTCTCCATTCCCTGTGGGGAGAGCCTTTCTGGGGAGCTTGGTGTTTCTAAAATAAAAATAAAACTGGTATATTTCACTTAACATAACATCCCCCAGGTTCATCCATGTTGTGACAGGCAATAGGACTTCTTTTTTTAAGACTAAACAGTATTCCACTGCACAGATATACCACATTTTCTTAGGTTTCTTAGGTTGACACCATATCCTTCCCACTATAAACAGTGTTGCTATGACCAGGAGAGTGGAAACCCCTCTTGGACACACTGATTTTGTAACCTTTGGATAAATAACCAGCAGTGGCTTCTGCTAAGTGAAGTAAACCAGGCACAGAAAGACAAATACCTCATGATCTAACTTCTACATAGACTCTAAATTAAAGCTGATAGCATAGAAACAGCCAGCCGATGGGTGGTTACCAGGGGCTGTGGTGGGTGGTGGGAGGTGTGGTGGGGAGATGTTAGTCAAAGGATTCAAAATTGCAGCAAGATGGGAAGAATAAGTTCAAGATATATATTTTACAACATAGTAACTACAGTAAATAATACATTGTATTTCTGAAAAGTGGTAAGGATAGATGTTATGTGCTCTCACCACAAAAATGATAATTATATGAAGTACTACATATGTTAATTAGTTAAATTCAGTCATTCTACAAGGCTTTTATATCTACTTTAAAACATCATGTTCTATGCAGTAAATACATACAATTCTTTTTTCTTTTTTCTGCAGTTTTTGGCCAGGCCCGGGTTTGAACCCACCACCTCCAGTATATGGAGTCGGTGCCCTACTCCTTTGAGCCACAGGTGCCATCAATACATACAATTTTATCTCTTGGTTTAAAAGGAGAAAAAAATTTCCCATTCCCTCTCCTCTGCCCTACTTCCTCCAGCCCAGCTAGACCCCAACCCTGCCCCCATCACACAGTGAAATCCTACTTCTGATTTCAATAATCAGAGTCTTTCTGGATTAGCTTTTCCTCTTATTTTTTTTTCTGTCTACATTCGGCTAAGTCATTTTTAATCTACTTCTACGGTAAACTTCGCTAATCTCTCATCTCATCCCAAAGTAGTATTTACGCTCTGGGTTATTGTGATATTGGCATCAGCCTCACGACACGTGGCGCTCTCTGCCTGTGTGTGGTAGTTTCTCATGTTTGAGTGATTTCTAGGTTCCCATGCTAGGCTTGAGCATCCTAAGGGCAAGAATTATACCTTGTTCATTTGTGTATTCTTCGTGAGCCAGACATGGTGTCTTGTATAGACCAGACACTAAATAAACATTTTAAAAGCAAAAAAAAAAGAGAGAAAGAACACCACCTCCTCCAAAATAGCATGTGTTTGCTATTGGAAAAACCAGAACCTCCTCACCCCACCCCCTCAGTTAAATCAGTGCCAGTTACCACCTCTGAGTTCTTTGGCCAACAAGAGGTCATGTCTACACAATGACCAAGAACAGCTGGAAAGGAAAAAGTAGTCTAAGTGGTTGAATTTCTAACTTAATTTAGGCTTCTAATGAAACTTGGTCACAGGCCTTGCATGGTTATTTTCTTCCCCTATGCAGGCAACCTTATCCTTCTTTGCCCTTATTTCCCTCTTATTTAATTTCCACTTGCCTGACCCATTTTTGGAGGGTGGACAGTGTGACAGTCTGCCCTCTGGAGTGGCCAAAAAGTAGGACTTTCTTGGCCTTTGGAATGGGATGGCTAGAAGGAGCTGAAATGATCCCCAGCTTGATGGTCTCTGGCTAAGAATGGGGGAATCTGTCCTGGGCAGAGAACCCAGCTGAGGGCTGCAGGAGGCGGCAGGGCCAGTGTTGTCTGAGGCAGGATCGTGGGTGAGGGTCTATGATGACTCTCACCACAAAGAGATCAAATGCTTGGGGAGCCCGCTGGCAGGAACCTCACCCTTCTCCCTGGTCCTCTATCTCCTTGACTTTGAGACCAGGAATCCAGTGACTGCTAGTGCCATGTGAGATGTGGGGTGGGATCTCAGGACAGCCACGGGCTTTTTCTTTTATACCATTGTGTTTGTTGTATGCAGGTAAATGGATACAGGCAACTCTTTTCGACCAAACTTAAGGTTTGATTGCTAACTATAGAGCCATGTGGATGGTGCTGTAGGTGGAACTTGAATTAAAATCCTAGCACTAGGAATTCTTATGCCCTGAGAGACATGTTTTCCCAAGTAGATGACTATTTTTTGCTTCATTTGCGAGTACCAAGTTGCATTAAATGTGTTAGTCAGGACTCTGCTCCCATCATCAGGCTGTGGTTTGGCCTGTCCTATGATCCACATGTACAGACACATAGTAAAGTCTCTGGAGGGTCCACCATAGACAGATATCACCTGTTGCTATCTTTTTCCCAGGTTCTTTTCTTCCTTTTTTAACATTTTCTGAGACAGAGTCTCCTTCTTTTGCAGGTTAGAGTGCCGTGGCCTCAACCTAGCTCATGGTAACTCAAACTCCCGGGCTGACACAACCCTCCTGCTTTAGCCTCCTGAGTAGCTGGGACTACAGGTGCCTGCCACAACACCAGCTAATTTTTCTATTTTTGGTAGAGACTGGGTATAGGGAAGATCGTGCCCTAACCTTGAGCATAGGCTCGCTTTCTGCTTGAGAGATGTAAAAGGTCACAAGAATGGCAGGTGAGTTGTGCACGTGCAGGAAATCAGAAAACTGGTCTCCAAGAGAGGATGTATATGCGAGGTGTGGCAATAAAGACTCTTGGGATTCCAAAGGTCTCCTGATGCTGGAGGAAAAGGTCTTTCTGAAGTTCAGTGCTTTTGCAAAAATAAGGTGGAAATATTGTATCTGATCTTCACCAGGTTCCCCCTCTCAGTGCTGATGTGTGATAAGCAGCTTTTATCTACTACTTCCTGCTTTGTGATAATAAATACTGACCCAAGGTTTGCTCAAGAGGACTCCTTCCTGAGCTCCCCAGTCCCTCGGCAGAGACTTTGTGACACACCTCTTCATTCCTCGGCCCAAACCCCTTTCAATGGAGTGTCGCTCTTGCTCAGGCTGATCTTGAACTCCTGAGCTCAAGGGATCCTCCTGCCTCGGCCTCCCAGAGTGCTAGGATCAAAGGTGTCAACTACCATGCCTGGCCTCTTTTTCTCCTTTTTAAAAGTTGTAGTCTGACCTATGAAATGAGGATTTCTCCAGTACTTGTGAGGCAAATCAGTGATCAAACAAACACAAAACAGTACTGTTCAGCAAAGCAAGAAGATCTGTGTTTGAATAGCAGCTGTCACCTCTAGTGTGACCTTGGGGAAACCATGTGACCTCTGGAGCCTCCGCTTCCTCCTCTGCACAATGGAGATGATGTGGGCTGCCTTGTCTCCCTTGCGTGTGGCTGTGAGCATCGGATGGGATGGGGAACTGCTACAACTGCATGCACAGCAACTGTACAGCATCTGTGCCAGATAAGGGTGAAGGGACAATTAAACCCAACTTGTTAAGGGCTTCCTAGATGAAGGATAATGGGAAAGGGGCAGGTAACCCTACAAACGAATCATCCAGAGCTCGTATGTGAGAGCTGGGGACAGTCTCAGGGCCTCTGTACCTCTGCTCACCCTGCCTGCTAGTGGACTTTGCCAGATGGTCATGAGGAGAGACCCTGTTTCCAGGTGACTATGAAGAATCCACTTGCAGAAAATAAAGACCTCAACTTAACAAAGTAGATTGGTTCAGACAGGAAAGTTGGGGGGAAACTTTCACAGCAGCTACAGTGAATGTTAAGCACCTCGTCTCTGTTCTCAGCATGGCAGCAAATGCTGCAAAAGGCACCCTGGGTGGGGTGGGAGGAGGCACCGCAGGGCAGGGCTGCAGCCTGCATGCCCACTGAGTGGGTCTCTACCAGGCAGCACCAGCAGGGCCTCTGTTATCCCCACAGGGCTAATGAGCACACTGACGCCAGAATGCAATGGCTGGTGCTCAGGTCACTCCTAGACATTCCTTCCCCTCTCACTAACCTCCCCACCTGCCGTGACTTAAGGAAGGCTGGGCTTATTCCCAGGGACCTGACTTCTGATCCCACTTTTGTGTCTAACATGCTCTGTGCTTTTGGGCTTCAGTTCTTCTTGTCTATATAGCTGGAATGACTACCTTCCTTACTGGGTTGGGTAAAGATGCCGCCCCACTGTAAAACTTACTCCCAGCATGGTAGTTTCTGGCTATTTCTGCCTCATCTAAATCTCTGAGGATTTCATCATGTCCTTAGTAATAACAGTGGCTAAAGTTTACCAATTGAGTACCACGTGTCAGGCATGGTCCAAAGTACAGTTGGGGGATTGGTTCTAGGAAGCCCAGTGTATACCAAAATCCAGGCATACCCAAGGCCCACAGATGGCATATATGGAAAGTTGGTACTCCATACACACAGCTTTGCATCCTCCAAATACTTTATTTTTGATCTGTATTTGGTTGAAAAATCTCTGTATATAAGTGGACCCATGCAGTTCAAACCGGTGTTGTTCAAGATCAGCTGTAATTTCTAATTATCTCTTTTAATCTTCACAACAACTCCAGGAGGTAGCACCTTGTCCTCATGTTACAGAAGGGGTCAGGGAGACAGAGATTAATTCCAGTTTATACCTGTTGGCTTGACACAATTATTAGTTCACTTAAAAGTTGTCCCAGGTTAGATGCTAAATCCTGGCTCTTCACCGTTACGTTAAGTCGCTCATCAACAACATCTAATTCTTCTCTAGCTCTGAAGCTTCCTGCCCCATCTCCTCTACGCTATAGGTTTCTCCAAGTCACATCCTGCTAACATCCCACGGTCACCAACCCGCTATTCATGAAGTCCTCTATCCTCTGATAAAATCTGAGCTGAGTTCTGGGTCCTGAACACCCAGCACAGAACCTGATGTATGGTATCGGATGTTGAATGAATGAATGAGCTTATGAGTAAATGCACTAAGGAGCCAAGTGAACACTCGGGAACCCGTTGAGAGTGTTTCTGCAAGAACTCCCATGAGTGAGGTGAGAAATATTGTACAAACATAAATACTTCTCACCCCACACATGCTCTCACCCAGTTCCCCAAGAAACACCTAAGTCAAAGATAACAGAAAGGAGAGAAGCACAATTTACACCGTCACTTCTGTGGCCTCTGCCTGTGTGAACTGGCAGGATGCATTTCTGAAAAGATGGGCTTAGTGCAGGCCTCAGCCAGTTCTCCCAGCAGGGCCTCTCGGGAAAGCCTTGCACAAGCCAGCCCAGGGAGTTTCAGTCATGTTCTCTGGAGCTTTCTCTGCCTTCTCTGCATCTTCCTCCCATTCCCCTAGTCTTTCAATTTCAGCCTCTGATGAGAAGCACAGACCGATGCCCAGCATACATCAAAGCAGGAAGTCCTTCTGAAATTAATTAAAACTAGGCACAAATGGGAAGAGGACAGCTCCCGTGATGGGAAATACTCAAAGGCATGATCAGGCAATTCCTACAAGGGTCAGGCCCCAGAAGAAACCTCCTGAAAGAGGGGGCAGCTTTGACAGACATGGAAAATGAATGTGCATCTGCCCCCTTCTCCCAGCCCCATAACCTCTTTTTCTTGCCTTTGCTATTGTCCTCAAAAATGGATGCACACAGAAGCTGGGGAGGCCCAGAGCCCTGGAGTCCTGCCACCAGGGCCTGAGTGGGGGCTCAGCGAAGCCAAGTGCACGGTTCCCTTCTCCTGCTGCTGCAGAATCCAGCACCACAGCAGCAGAGCTGGTAGAAACCCAGCGTGTTCCCGCGTCGGCACTGAAAGTAGCTCATTAAATAAACAAATGCCAGATCCAAGGAAGGCAGGTCATCCTGCCTCTATTTCAAAAACGTACAATTTCCTAGTCATGGAGACAGGTGTTTTAGGCCCTGAGAAACCATCTCTGGTTCCCGGCACCTCCCCCAGACTCTGGCCTGTAGTTTAAAATCCAAACTGCCTGCAGCTTCAACCGTAAGTAGTGGTGGGGGCCTTCATTTGGGTCAGAATTCTCATTTAATTGTCTCATAACTCAGTGAGGCAGGTGCTTTCACCTCTATTTCATAAATGAGGAGGCTGAGGCTTCCTTGGCAGACTCAGGAATCAAAGTCAAGGACTCTCAGGTTAGGGCTTTTAGTAGGTTTTAAGGTAGAAAGAAAAACTATCCCCATCCAGAATTGATTTCTCTGCCCAGACTTGGTCCTTAAAGCACTGAGACACCTCCTGAGAAGCTGCTCAGACCAAGGATGGAGGTTTTAGGATTGACCCAGTCAGGGTGAGCTCAGCATCTGTAAGGCAGCAGCAGGAAAGCCCCCAAACCCCGGATGTGGAGGTTTAGCAGAGGGTGAGATGTGGCTAAGACACAGCCAGGCGGCCACATCATCCAGCTCCGGGGGGAGCTTATACACATCCTAGTGCATTGATGCCCTGGACTTGTGCAGTGCGCAATCTGTGCAGGTGTACACAGCTGCCTGGCAAGTGCCCAGCTGTTCATTTGACAATCTTCCTACTACCTGTCATTCCCAGTGAACCAGCACTCCTCTTTACTATCCATCCTTTCTTAGTGCAAGCATCTTGACAGCTTAGTGTCAAGCCTGGAGACCTTCCTTCTGATGGGGCTAGCCTAGCGAAATACTGACTTTTATTGGATATTGCCAACCAGGGACAGGGCAGCACAATATATAGTGGCTGAGCAGGTAAGGCAGGTGTCTAAGGGCTGGACTGCACAAGTCCAGTGAGGGTGGGCAGAAATTTGGGGGCAGTACACCTGACCAAAAAACTCAAGGGTCCCTTTAAACATATAAACTTGAACTGCTCTCTGTAGGCAGATATCCTCTCCTTTCTTCCAGAGGATGGGAGATGGCATTAAGCTTAAATTTGATCATAAGGTAGCCAAGACTGCTAGTCATCTCCCCAAAGTTCTCCTCTTCTTCCATTATAATGGAGCTGGAGCTGGGCATGTGGCCACCTAACTAGCAACTGTATTTCCCGGCCCTCCAACCAGAGAGGTCAGCCACATAGTAGTTCTTGACAATGTTGTGTGCACTGAAGTACCACTTCATGCCTGGACCTTAAAACACTGCTTTTGCACATCACTGCGATCTTCCCTCTTCATGAGAGCTGGGGCACAGAGGTGTCTGAGAGCCAACTTCAGCCATGCAGACAAGGAAAACTCCTCATAGCAATAGTTCTCAAACTTAAGGGCACATTAGAACCACCTGGAGGGCTTTCAAAGCCAGAGAGCTTGCCCTACCCCTGGAATTTTCTGATTTGTTAAGTCTGGGGTGGTGCCTAAGAATCTGCATATTGAACAAGTTTCTAGGTGATACTGTTGTTGCTGGTGTCTGAGACCACATAATTGGTGTCAAAGTATTGCCCCACACCCTTGGGGATAGAAGAGAAACAAGATGGCCTGAGCCTGGAACCCTGTATGACTGTGTGGGGCAGAACAGCTTGCCTACCCTGGGCTGTTACATGAGAGAAAAAGGAACAGATTTGTTCTTTAAGCCACTGTCCTGTTGATTATCTGACACAGTAACACAGCCTTTGCTCTAACCAAATCATATCCCTAGAAGTCAAAGTCTTTTCTAACTCTATGAATGTCCCTCTCAAAAAAAGAAAAAGGAATCCTATTCTAGTTCCACCTCTAGAAGCAACCAATTAGTTCTTAATCAGACTAGTGTACAGAGCCAGGATACAATTTCAGCTGTAAGAATCTAAAGCTCAACCTCATCACGATGCATACTGTTTCTCAAGTCACCCACATTTTCCTGGATCCTGTCTCCCTCTTAAGTTATTGCCAGATCTTTCTTCCTCTGCAGCTTTCTTCCTCATCCAGTCATCCTGTGCCCTGCCACTGGCTGACCTCCTCCACTTCTCTATTCATCCCAAAGTCACTTCTACCTGCCAGAGCCCAAGGCAGTTTTGCAAACCTCTGCCTCACCTCTGCTGAATTTGAAACATTCAACCTTTCTCTTGAAGCTCCCTCCCTACTGCTTGTTTCATGGTGCCACTCCTGCCTGATTCTTCTCCTGAGTCTCCAATTTGCCTTAATTTGCCTTAATCTAAACATCATGACCACTAAGTCTCTGACTTTGTCCCTTCTTCCTTGGCTGCATCAACTGATCTTCTTCTTGCCCAACTCCTGTAAGGCTGGCATTCCTGGCAGGGTAAGGAGGGAAACATTCTTTGTCTTTCCTTTGCCACCCTCTTCATGCCAACGCCATTTATCTCCAACAAGCTGATGACTCTCGAAAGCCTCCTGAGCTCTGGGGTCACACTCATGGTGGCTGTAGGTCCCTAGCATTCAGCATGTACAGTACCAAGTCAGCATCATCCTCCTGCAACCTGTCCATGCATATTCCTAGTCTCAGCGACACTCCCTCCACCCATGCCGTGCTCATCCCTTTTTCCTTTTTTTGCAAATTTTTTGCTGGGGCTGGGTTTGAACCCACCACCTCTGGCATATGGGGCCAGCATCCTACTCCTCTGAGCCACAGTGCTGCCCCAGCTCATTCCTTTTTCTAAGACAGTCCCTTCTGATGCTCTAGGTGAACATTATGTGGATCTGCCCATCCCTTTCATTCCTTTCTTCTCACCTCTGCTGCCCTGCCTTAGGCCCCCTCTTCACTTATCATTGCAGTGGACTGGTTGGTAGTCCATGTATCTGTCCCCCTACCCTGAGATTATTAACTGGTTAATTTATCTATTAATCCATTGAACATCTGAGGCCTCACTATGTGGCATACAATGTGCTAGGTGCTAGAGATTCCAGAAAAAAAAAAAAAGGATGAAGAAAAGAGACGATGCCAGGTGTGCACCTGTGTAGTTCCAGCGACCCAGGAGACTAAGATCGCACGATCACTTGAGCCTAAGACTTTGATTCTACCCTGGACAAAAACCACATCTCTAAAAAGAGAAAAAGAGAATAAATGAAACTTTCTCTGATCTCAAAGAGCTCACAGCTGATGAGATGGACACATCAACATCACTTAATACCATGTATAAATTCCAGGGAGAAAAATGTACTCAGGAGTGCTAAAGAGGGAACTATGGGCAGGAGTTTTAAAGGACGAGTAGGAATTAGGCAAAGACAGTGACAGAGAAGGTTTATGCTGGGCTCAAGGGTCTGGACTTTATTTTCTAAGCAGTAAGAAGCCACTGGACTTTTTGATCCCAGCACTGAAAATTAGAGTTAGCACTTACAAGGTTAAACTAAAGAAAGTGAAATAATTTAGTGAATTATAAACTGGACTCTGGGGTGGGGGATGAGCATTTATTTAAACGAATTCTAAAAATATACTGAGGAGCCCAGTTATCTGAGGGGAGAATCAGGCACATGTTAATCGATTTCCTGTAATTCTGTTGGACCACAGCAGAGATCGTGTCCTCTAGGACAGTGAAGGGCTGTCCAGCCCCACCTACAGTCTGTGTATGGCAGCTGGCCCAGGCTGCACAACTGCCTGGGTGGGCCCAGCTCGAGCAGTGGAGGATGATGATGGTGGGACGTGAAGCCTGCAGCCCACCCAAGAAAATCGCTGCCTCTCTGCCCTAAGAGCACATTAGGTTTTAATTTTGGCACACTGGGTCTCAAAAAGACCTTTCCAAAAGAATACACTGCCTAATATACTTACCGCTCCCCCTAAACCAGTTTAATTACAGTGAAGAATACAGTCTATAATTTTTCCCACACTCAGAGAAGGATCTATATTATAATTTCCACGATCTTCCTGAATGAATGGATCTGATTTCCATGGAGAAAGAGGTGCTCTTTTCTTCACCTGTGGAGACATGTGTCCAAGGTCCCACCCGGATAGGAGCAGCTGGCTCATCGTCCCCGAGTGAGGGGGATTTGGCTGGGAAGAGGGTACTCTTGGATCCCAGGACAGGGGTAGGGGCTCAGGAAAGCCCTGTGTACTGTGACTACCAATGAAAGGGGCTGGGGCTGTTTGCTATCAGAAGTGTTGTGGTATTTATAAAGGCAGCACACAGACTAGGGGTTAGGTTCAAGAGTTCCCCCTCTGCTTGTCTGCACCGTGGGTAAGTCGTCAGTGCCTGCACTCCCTGTGCCTCAGTTTCTTTATCTGTACGATGAGAAAGTTAGTAGTCTAGCAGTAAATTCTTCCAAACAAATGTTTAGGTAGAGCCTCAATATATAAAACAGTGTGTAGCTTCTTGGGTAGAAGAGGTGTGTCAAGCCCCTCCCCTCTCATTTAAGCTCCTCTGACCACTGTCTCTCCTCTCTCCACCCCAGCCCCCAACGCTGGGACCACAAATAAACTTGGCCCTAGCATTCCAAGAGACCAATGGACAAACCCCAGCTTCTTTATTCTTCCATTGCATAATGCCACCCTGCACTGGTTCATGGTCAAGATGAGCAAGGGGAGAGCTAGGACCATATTACAGACCCACAAGACAGTTTTAGAACTGAAAACAACCCCTGAGAAGCACTTCCTTTTATAGACAGTTCAGATTCTGCTGATCTCCACCTGACCCCAAACCCCCTCCATTTATTTTTTCTTTTATTACAATAGAATACATATAACATAAAAGTTACCATTGCAACCATTTTAAAGTGTACAGTCTAATATTGCACAACCATCACCACCGCCTGTTTGAAAATATTTTCATTGCCCCCCCCCCCCACTCTATTAATCAGTCACTCCTCATCGCCCTTCCCCCAGCTCCTGGAAACCCCTCAGCTGCTTTCTGTCTCCAGGGATCTGCCTGTTCTTAACATCTCGTGTCAGTGGAGTATATAGTCGTTGGTGTCTGGCCTTCTCGTGCTTTCAAGGCTCATTCGTGCTGTAGCACGCCAGTACTTCATTCCTTTTACGGCTGAATAATATTCCACTGTGTGCATATACTGCCTTTTGCTTATCCACTCATCTGCCGATGGACCTTTGGGCTACTGTGAGTGGAGCAGCTGTGGATGGTCATGCACACATTCTTGTGTGGACACCTGTTTTCAACTTCTTTGGATAATACTTAGGAATGGAATGGCTAGGTCATATGGTAATTCTGTGATTAGCTTATCGAGGCCCTGCTAAAGCTGTCTTCCATAGCCTCCCTCCATTTCTTGAATATGGTGTCTCAGGCAAGGAAGTGGAGCCCCCTGTTCCCGGGAAAAGGCCCCTGCACACTGGCTAGGAAGCCTGCTATGTCTGCCGCTCCAAGCTTTAGCTCCCTGGTATTTGCACAAATGATGGGAATAATGCTGATAACATGTGAGTAGTCCTTACATGAATCACAAGGTAGGCACTCTTGGGGTTCCCACTTCACAGACTTAACTCGGGTCATGCAGCCTCGAGTGAAACGCAGACCCATGCTCTGATCCACTCCCAACACTGCTCTGGGTTGGAGATGGTCTGGCAGATGGTCCTGCCCAGGCTCCTGGTGCCTGTCCCTCTCAGGCAGGAATGTGTCCTAGTTTGATTCCTGAGGGTGGCTGCTTCCCAGTTTCTGTCACTGCATCAGGCTTCTCTGATCAGTGTCCAGCGTGTACTTGGTGATGAAACCACCTCTGCCCAGCGCTGTTGGTACCTTGAGCTTGACAAGGGCCGGAGGCCTGGTGCCAGCATGTCCTTTCCCTAGGGCAGCTCTGGCACGTGTGGACTGCACTGTTAGCCCAGCTTTCCGGATCCCATAGTAAGCCCAGAGAAACTAAGCCTCACTTGGCTCCTTGGACCCTATACCCAGGACTTGGGATCTGAGTGCGCACGACTGCAAGACTAGCACCACTGCTGACTATAGACAGGCTCAGTGAGGGAGGCCCTCTCAGTCGGTTCTGCTCTGTCCCTCAGGTGCAGAGCCAGGACAGAAGCATCTGCCCCACTGTCCACTGGCTGGCCAAGCCAGTAGCTGGGGGCTAATGCCTTTCAACAATTCAATAAGGCCAGAGGGCTGGGTGAGCATCCAGCACCCCCAGTTCCCCAGGGAGCCCAGCAGAAGTGGCTACTCCAGGCCCAGTTGGCCTCCCAGACTTGGCTTTAGGACTTGGAGGCCCACAGGCATCTCTGTTGATGGGGTTGGGTGAGGTTCCCTGATGTTTATGGAGGAAAAGGGTGTAAGACAAGCCTCCTAAGTAGTCTTCGGGACATGGGAGGTGCTCTAGGCCCCATATCAATAATGATTTCAGCCCTCAGACTCAATCTGGACCCAGGGCTCCCTACCCAGCTTGACGCAGGGCCTCAGTAACACTATCACCCTTCCCCAGTGTAGGTCCCAGAGCAGCTCCTCCCAGGCCCGTAGCTGCAGCCACTATTTACTCAACTTGGCAATTTCTGAGAGCTGGCTGGGAAATGATACTGGTTGGAGCCTGCAGGGGACACCCCAAGCTGCAGGGGAGAGGTCTGCTATGGGGCAGCTTATGTACCATTCTGAGTATAGGAAGGGGGTTGGGGGAAGATTTCTCCCCTCCACCCTCCCTGGTGCCAGGAGGAAGGAGCTGGAAGGGTGAACATAAATGGGAGCCTATGTGTTTGGGGGGGGGGTGGCATTGCATACATGGAAGAAGAATTAATGTCACCTTTCCTGGCTATGGTACTTTGGGTAGGTCATCTAACCTACCTGCTCAGTGGGGCTAAGAGGATGAGGGCTGCTAAGATAGTGATAGTGATGGCCTGAGCCTGGGCCTGATTCAGTAACTGCTGGGTGGACATGTAGGGGCTACTCCACAGTGCTGCAGCAGCAGCCCAGCATGGGAGGGTGGCTGGAACCTTCTCTGGTTCCAGCAGGGATCATCCGGCTGTAGGAGCGTTTGCTCCGGGGAAGGAGGAGGTGCTCTCCCACAAAAGCCTTCATTATGGTGCACATCATTTCGTGCTTAAGTATATTCACAACCTGCTTGCTGGGAATCAGAAAGGGACAGACATTCTCTGCCAGGTGGCAGGAATTGAAAAAAAAGATGCCCAAATGATTTAAAAACTCATCTCCTTTCCCAGACGGGAGGATTTGCACAATTTCTAATTTGCTTTCAAAATAGGTCCTGTCTTGCCTCCAGAACAGGATGCCATGGCTCAGTAGTAAGCCTAAAAGACCTTTCCTTCCAGGGAGTTATAACTTGGGGGCCCTTGAAATTGTACAAATTTTTTTCTCATTTATATGTTGGGGTTCCAGACGTTTTAGTAGATCTCCAAAGGGGTTTATGAGTCCCTCATGCAAAAAGGTTAAGAACCACTGATGTACAACCCTTCTTTTTTGGGTAGGCTTGGATCTCAACTCCTAGGGGACGGGCCATGCCTCTGGCACAGGCTCAGAGACCCAGCAAGCCCCAGGGATGCTGCTAATGGCACCTGGAGCCAGAGGCCAGGTCTCCCAGGTATGCACCTTGCTTTTTCCTCCACCACTCTGACTGATGATTCTGTGATAAGGGTGGGGGAGAGAACACTCGTGCATCCAAATTTAAATGCCAATGTTCACTTTGGGACCTGGATATAAATCTGATAGTTCTTAAGTCCAGAAGGTGATGTAATTTATTGAAGAAAGCTTGGAAGCTGCTAAGCTCCTTGATAAATAAACCAGGGTCTGGTTTCTAAGGACTTAGAAAACCGTTTGGAAAGTATTAGAATCTTCTCCTTGTAGAAGAGCCAGGCATACAGATACTTATCTTTTTAAAAGATACTTGACCTTTCCAGGCAAGAAAATAATGTACTCACATGGCAACTAACCAACAACCTCCACACTGTTACCCTAATTCTTTCCAAAAAAGAAAGAACTTTAGTTCTATGAGTTATTGAGGGAGGATGTTATAGAAACGGACTTGGCATCAGAATACCCTAGATATTGCCCAAATTGGCTCACTCATCATGTACTGATTACATCATCACCACCATCATCATGCAGGCCTCCCTGCACGTCCCAGTTGGAGAAGAAACCTTAGGGCTCAGCCCACTTTCAGATTTTTGCCTGGAGAGACCCAGAGAGTGGATGCCATTTCTCCATTCCCCAAGTTGATCTTGTCTGAAAAGAGCTGGGATTCGCACTCCCAGTTCTGGGGCTCAGTGCTCCAGGTTTGGGGGGCTGCAGACTTATAGGCTGCTCATGATGGTCACAACCTCTGCGCTTCCACTGCTCCTGGTGGTAACTGAAGCTAATAATACTAGGATATCTCAAGCTAATGAGCATATAGTGCTTCAGAGCTATGAAGACCTCTGAAAGGATGCCTCATCGTTATGCATGGGCATGGTGATATACAATATTTATATGCCACCTAGACTGCTAATTTCCAAAAGGAAGAAGGTATAACTTAAGGGCCCAGTCAGTTCTGTAGGTAGCAACTGCATTCTAGACAACTTGGATGGAATCTTTATCTCTGATTGTTCCTTCTGCCTCTAGTCCAGGTGTCCTCAAACTACGGCCCACGGGCCACATGCGGCCTGCCTAGGACATTATTCCAGCCCGCCGGGTGTTTTTGCTGCCACTGCCTGTCCTGCTTAGCAGCTGACTCATCCTCGGGTCCCTAGTCCAGTCCTCCAGTGGTCTGAGGGACAGTGAACTGGCCCCCTGTTTAAAAAGTTTGAGGACCCCTGCTCTAGTCCTTTAAGTCATTCTAATATGGGCACATCAGCAATGTGACCTCTGCATAGTGTGGGCTCATTTTCTGCCCAGGGCACACCAAAAAATGGGCAAGACTTAGAAGAGCTGGGGGTGATCGCTTTGCACATTCATAAACTCAATTGTTTTAGATTTCTTGAAATACCATGTCATGCCTGATCATGGGTGGGCTTCCCCACCTTCACATTCACAGATTTTGAGGCCAGACCTCCTGGGGTTTGAATGTCAGCTCTACCGTATCAGTTATAGGATCTTGGGAAGTTCTTTAACCCCTCTGTGTCTTAACATTTACAACTATAAAATTGGGACAATAACATTGACTTTATAAGGCTGTGATGGTTATGAAAGACAATGTATGTTAAAACCTGAGATGATGCCTGGTATGTGGTAGGCCTTCAGTGAAATTCCTATGACTTTCTTCTAACTGCCCTATAAGCTACTTTGCTGGAGGGCAAGAAATTGGGGCAAAAGTCCTCCTATGGGAATCTGTCCTCCCTAGAGAGGGAGGTTGGCAGAACAGGATTCACCTACCGGTTTTAAGGTGAAAGTCAGCAGTCCAGCTTGCCTACTTCCCAGGCATCTACAATATTTATTTAAATTGTTTCGAGATAGTTCAGAAGTTGTGTTTAAATCCTCATGTTTACCAAATGGGGACCTTCTGTAAGTTAATATACTTACATATATTAACTACATATATGTAGTAATAAAAAATAGAGCCCTAAAGTAAAATTATTATGATAATGTTTGTTAGGGAAAATTTTGTTATTACCATTGATGGTGTTCTTCTAGCCTCAGGCTCTGTTCCTGCAGTTCACTTGCCCTCCCAAGGCCTCTGTTATGTGAAAGGTGACAGTCACCTTACTTCCAGACTCAGTCCTCTCTGCCTTATCTTCTGCCTCTCCTCTTGCACTTTCAGCCTAACCCATGTGTGAAGTTTGCCTGCAGTGGGCAGGTTTGGTTTAGGTTTGAAAGGTCAAGTTTCAGCACTGTGTTCTCCAACTTGAACATGGTGCAGCATCACCCTGAACACAGGCTGCAGACTGCCACACACAAGTGTTTCTAGTCAGCACACCTGGCTGGGGCCTGAGACTCTGCATTTCCAAGAAGCTGTGGCATGTTGCTACCACACCCACACCTCATTTTGAGATGTCTTAGGGTAGTGCATTTCAACCTCAGTATCTACTAGAACCATCTGAGAAATGAAAAAAAATCAATTCCTAAGGCTGCACCCCAGGAGAGTTAAGTTAGAATCTCACAAGGGGTAGCACTCTGAGAGACAGTTTTGAGTTCACTTCGCTACTGAACATCCCAGGCCAAGGCTGGATAGATTAGTGGTCAGAAAACTTTTCCTATAAAGTAGCAATCCCCCAACCTTTTTTGGCACTAGTGGCCAGTTTCATGGTAGATAATTTTTCCATGATGGTGGCCTGGGTGAGAGGAGATTAGATTCTCATGAGGAACACGCAACCATGGTCCCTCTCATGCGCTGTTTAAGTAGGGGTTTGTACTCTTATGAGAATCGAATGCCACAGCTGATGTGACAGGAGGGGGAGCTCAGGGGGGACCTAGTGATAAGGAGAGGTTGGAAATACAGAAGACGCCCACCACTCACCTCCAAGCCTAGCTCTTAACAGGCTGCCAACTGGTAGTGGTAGTGGTCCAGTCTAGTGTTTGAAATACTCAGAAGACAAGAAGGGGGGTTGGAAACAGGTAAAAAGGACTAATTAGGAAACATTTAAGGCTTTGCCGGCCACATATGGTCTCGTTGCATATTCTTCTTTGTCCTTTTCAAATCTTTAAACGTGTAAAAATCATTCTTATCTTTCAGGTCATAATGTAAAAGCCAGTGGTGGACCCCTGGAGAAATTGTGTAGCCAGTCATGCACCTATCAGTTTCATGATGATAATGGCCACTCACAATTAGCATCACTTAGGCAATAAATTAAAACCAAGGCAGAATGTAGACCAGTTTAAAAGAATTAAAGGTATGATATGAATATGGCTTCTCCTTGCTAAACTTTTACTGTTTTTACTTATCACTGCTTTTTCTAACCCGGTTCTTCTTTCTACACTAAAAAAACAAAGAGGGACTAGCTTCCTTCTACCCCCTGCCCCTTCTCAGTTCTATCTGCTTCCAGTACCCTCCTGGAACTTTCCGTCTCCCGCTGAGTTAAAAGCCCTTAGCTGTCTGTTCAGTGCTGTCAGAAAGTGTTAATTGCCTTTCTAGTATTTCAGTATTTCATTGTCTCCCAGTGCTTCTAGTTATGACTTTCCCATCTCCCCACGCAGACAGGAGTTTCTTTCTTCTGTTAGGCCTGGCTCCTTAAGCCTCCGTATGTGCAAAAAGCATCCCCGAATGTGGAGTTACCTGGCACCTGCTCATACCCTCTCTTCTCTCTAACACAAAGAGCACTCCCTTGATAACTAAGTAATCCCTCCCCTCCTTCTCCCAGCCTATGTGCTCAGCTTTGGTATAAAAATGCTCATGCCTCAAACAGCCTCAAATGGGGCTTAGAGCTGCTGGAAGTTTTTTTGCTTTTCTTTCTGTTCCAAACCTCAGGCAAAATGAACAATATCCACCTCTACTCATATCCCTTCTTCTCTTCTGAGCATGTCGAACACACTAGAACCTGTTAGTAAACCACTGAAAATGACGTAAAGTAGTCTATATTTCTGGATAGAGATTGGAAGCCTCCACCATTTTCCAAAGATATAAACAACTAATTCAAATCCCAGGCAACCTGGATGGCTCACCTGGGGAAAGGATTTCCTCTGTCCTAACTGGGCCACCAACCAAAAACGTTACCAAAAAGGCAGCCCAAGGGCTGAGTTGGGTTGGCCTCAGCGTCATGCAGCCTGTGCAGGCTCACAGTACCTCATAGTCTCAACGGCCCTGCCATTAGCATCTTGAAATTCTTAATAATTTTACCTTTGCGTTTTGTAAATGAAGCCCAAGGCAGGAGGGAAACTTAAACATGAGCAGAGAAGATGAGAATGTGTGTTTGTCCACAATTCCTCCAAGCCTATTATAGACCACCACCGTGACACCTGCGAGCAGGGAATTCTAGCGATCCACCAGGCCTGCAAGCTTGGAAAGCCTCAGGGTGAGTCCAAGCAACGGGCTCTGTTTAGAAAGAGTATTTGGGTCATTGACAGCCCCAAGAGGCCATGCTCTATGAGGAACCAGAACTTGGCTCAAATGCAGAAAGTTATACATTTAAAGAATCATGAACAACTCAGGATCCCTATAACTTCCTATTCCCTCTTACTCGTGTGACCTCCTGCATTAGCCATCTACTACACAGATGGAAACAAAGACAGGGCTGTGGATAGGCCTTTCCCTTCTAGTCCTTCCTCAATTCTCAGGAGGCCGAAGGCAGGGCGTTGGTGGAATGTATATCAAGCAGTGAAGTAAAAAAACACCTGAGTTCGTTTGGTGCAGTGTCTCTGCTGACCTGACAGGAACAAAATACATGTGTACATGGGAGCTATGAAACAGGAATTGTGTAATTTTGGTGATTTGGTGATTCTACACACACACACTAAGTGCTCATACATTTGTCTTCACACTTCACAATATAAAGATGAACCGTAAACTTCATCTTAATAATTTAAAATTTGAATTTCTCTTTACTTAGAGCAGCAGTTCTCAACCTGTGGGTTGCAACCCACAGAAACTGTATTCAAGGACCGTGGCATTAGGAAGGTTGAGAACCACTGACTTTGAGAATTCAAGAGAAAGACCACGGAAGAAGGGAAAAGGCTTTATAGTCAGTACCTTTAATGGTATTTTTTCCTGATTTTTGAAGTAGGGTCCCACAAGTTCCTCCTGGCTGAGGAATTTCTTGCAGCAATGACTGATGAACTCCTTCCTGAAGTGTCCACTCAATGCACACGTACTAAACTGCTTGTTTGCCAAGCTTTGTACTAGTTGCTACAGGTAAAAAGTCAATAAACATAAGTCTATCCTCAAGTAGTGATGAGGCCAAGGTATAGGACAGTGGTTTCTAAATGTCGAAACCCAAAGAAAGGCATTGCACTCCACCTGCTGCACCAGCTACATTATTGAATAGGATAACATAATTTGGGTTTTTCTTTCTTTTGAGATAGTGTTACTTTTTCACTCTCGGTAGAGTGCTGTGGTGTCACAGCTCACAGCAACCTCAAACTCTTGGGCTTATGGATTCTCTTATATCAGCCTTCCAAGTAGCTGGGACTATAGGTGCCTACCACAACACCTGGCTATTTTTTAGAGACAGGGTCTTGGCTCAGGCTGGTCTCAAACCCATGAGCTCAGGCGATCTGCCCGTCTCAGCCTCCCAAGTGCTGGGATTGTAGGCGTGTAAATTGGTTTTTTTTTGGTAATCTGCTCCAGACTGCGGTCAAACTGAATGACACCCGACCACGCTGTCCTTCTTCTTAGCCTTTTAAATGCACTACAATCTGTTAGTGACCAAAATGATATAAAGTGGAAAGGTGGACACCAGATAGTAAAACCAAACATCAGTTATATGACATTTGATTAATTTTTTAAAGATAAATAAATTCTCATTTAGCTGATAAATTCTTTCAAATCATGGCCAGGCACAGTGACTCATGCCTGTAATCCTACCACTCTGGGAGGCCGAGGTGGGTGGATTGCCTGAACTTAGGAATATGAGACCAGCCTGAGAAAGAGTGAGATCCCCATCTCTACTAAAAACAGAAAAACTAGCTGGGTGTAGTGACAAGTGCCTGTATTCCCAGCTACTCAGGAGACTGGGGCAAGAGGATCACCTAAGAGATTGAGGTTTTTGTGAGCTACGATGATGCCACTACACTCTACCCAGGGTGATAGAGTGAGACTCTGTCTCAGAAAATAAACAAACAAAACCTTTTAAATCATGTTGTTCAAGTTTTAAAAAAAAGAGAAGAATGAATCCCCAAGTTGGGATGAGGTTGAGAAGCCTGGGGTTACCTCCCTCTGCTGCCAAGGAGGGAGTCTAGTCGCTGGGTCTGTTGTCAGGACAGACCTGGGAGCAGCAGAGCAATTCTCCTCTCCATTTCCTGAACTTCTGAATAACCTCAACGCTTGGTGTTTTACAATAAGGATCCTCAAGCCTTTAAGAAGGGCCCCTCCAGGAAGCAGTGATGAAGGGAGGGAGAAGCTGTTGGGGGTATACCTGCTTTCCTCCCCAGAGCTGTGTGGGAGAGCAGCATGGCCAGGTGGAAAGATACCCCGCAGGAGAAATCAGGTGCCTGGTGGCCTGACCTACCCAGCAGGAAGCCATGGACCTCCTGACTACTGACGGGGCAGACCAGTGTTAGATACAACCCCACGGAGTCATCACCCCAGAGCATCTTTTTCATCTGAGCCCTATTCCAAACCACTTCACTGTGGCTGTCAGACATGAGGGCACTCTGCACCCCTCTACTGTCTCAGCTTAGGCAGTAAGCTGTTAGGAGTCAGAGAGCATTTTCTTGATTTACAGATGAGGAAACCGAAGCTTAGTAAGTTCACCTAACACATTAATGGTCAAAGAAGAGGAAGGGGCAGCACCAGAATCCCAGCCTCGACTGTCTGACCCCAGGCTTCCCATCCAGGCTCACTGCCTGCTGCTCCTGCACACGCTGGCTTTCCTTCCTCCTCTGAGCTCCCACTGTGGCTTGGCTGAGTCCACTCGGTTTGCATGCAGCTGTTTCCTCATCTCCTCCTGGAAGTGAGTCTAGTTCCCCCAACAACTAGGGCCCACAGTGCTGGGCTCTTTGGCATTTCTCAGTGCCTGGAGGTTCAAGGCTCATAGCAGGTGCTCAGTCAACATGCATACGCTGTATATTTGTGCCCCCTCCTGCCATCTGTACCATGGTGTACTGTCTTGCAGGGGTGTCCAACCTGTAGCGTGCGGGCCATATGCAAATTATGTGAGGATTTTTTGCTTATCTGTGGTATTGGGTATCACAAAAATTATGCATGGTCTTTTTGGTTGTTGTTCATCAGCTTTCGTTAGTGTTTGTGTATTTTATGTGTGGCCCAAGACAACTCTTCTTCAACGTGCAGCAGAGAAGAAAAAAGGTTGAAGCCAGGAGGCTGACAAGAGTCAGCCACCTCTTGGTCAGCTGTCAAAGGGAATGCACTGAGGGTGTCAGCTCTCTACTCACATCTCTTCTGTCCCCTTTTCTCCCTAATGTCCTTCACCCACCAAAACCAACTAAACAGAACAACAAAAGCCTCCTCCTCCACGGTGGTGCCAGAACGGAGTGGTAAGTCCAGACTCTGTGCCAAACATCCTGGGCCTGGTGGCGGACACAGCAGTCACACTGCCATCTGCAACTGTATTTATAGCAAGAGACAACACCAGAGCATGTTTTACATGAAGGTGAGTTTGACCCCAGGAACCTGGGTGCTGTATATATAGTAGGTCAGGCCACTCCACGTGGCTGTCCTCTGGGCTCAGGAATGGCTCAGAGAGCAGAGCTCCTCTGTGCTGCCAAACTCAAGAAAAACAATGCTGAGTGGGCACTTACTGGGGTGAAGCACGTCTGGGCAGTTTGCCTGGTAGCACACCCAAGGGAAGATGATGATGACAGACACAGTCACCCTAAGTAGGCAGCTATCAAGTATCACTGTGTCACTTATCCACCTGTGGATGTTCCATGTTTCTTCCCGGTCCAGGGCCCGGCTCTCACCTGGGCTAGAGTTCTCACATACCATTTTGTTGCTGTATTGTGCAAAAATCATGTTTATATTAACTCCCACTAAAAATTCAGGAAATCAAACCAGTTGCATAATATTAGCCATGGGATGAATTCTGTGGCCAAGCAGAAATGATTTGTGGAATAACCACTTTGGGAATCTGAATCACTGCCTATTGTCCTTGCTGAGGCACTATGATTATTTCAATTTGGAGTTGAAAAGACCCTTCTAAGTCTTCTGGTGCCAATGGTTTTCTAGTGTTGTGTTATTTTAGGGGGAGAACGCTTTCTTTAAAAGAAATCCTTCCAGGAAGACAACATGAGACTCAGGTTAGCCCCAGGTGGTGAGTGTAAGTGACCCAGGGCCCTCTTTTCCCTTGAAGGCTCCTAGGAGCACAATTTGGAACATGCACTCATTCATACAATCATGTTTCCTGAGTACCTATTATGTTCTAGGTGCTGGTGACCTGGCAGGTAACAGGACAAAGGCAGTCCCCTGTTCTCTTAAGTTTACACTGTAGTGGGATATAGCAAGGATAAGCTCAGGTGGTGGCAGCCTAGGAAGGAAACAGATCAGGGTGAGGATGTGACCATGGCTGGGAGGTGGCTACTTTTGGGGGATTAGGAAAGGCCCCTCTGGGGAAGTGAAACCTGAGCTGAGGTCAGGAGGATAATCTGGAAAAAGGTCCTTATTTGTACCAATGAGGAAGCAGACCCAAAGAAGGGAAGTGACCTTCCCCAGGACACAGTGGGCAGGGAACTGAGCCAGCGCCTGACCCTGGGTTTCCAGTATCCCCCACTCCCAGCTCTTTCCTTTTGTAAATATTACGGAATAGCTACTTACACAAAGATGTTTCTGTGCAGGTGACATGCAAGGGTGGACAAACCACCTCACCAGATCTTTCACTACGTCCTGGTGTCTGGTGCTGTCTGTGTAAGACTCTTGACATCCAAAAAAAAAAAAGACTGTTGACATCCTCCCTCCCCTCCTCAGCTCAGGCCAGGTTGGCCCTGGGTCTGAACGCTCTGTAACCCATGTGGTTGGCATTCCAGACCTGTGACCTTGGTTGGGTAACCTTCTTTAGCTCCGATCTCCCTAGCTACAAATAGTGGAAAGTGCTGCTTACTGTTTCATTTGGTGGCAGCAAGGTGGTGAGCATTAAGATTCCTGGGTTCATCAGGACAAAGGGTCTCTGGAAGGTCAAGGTGCTCTATGGTCTTTAAACCATCAGAGTCAATATTCATCTTCTGCTACTGAAGTCATTCACACAAAAACTATGGGAAACCACATCTTTTATACACCAAGAGTCCAAAAATAGACTCTAGGCAGACACTTCTATTACACAGAATATCACAAGAGGCAGAATGCAAATGGTCCCCTCTATTACTTACAAATCAAACAGCTCCAGGCCACTGACCAGGCACCTGTGGGCCTACCAGTGCTCCTTGCCCTATGAGTCTTGCTGCTGCCCAAGCATTTCCCAGGCATTAACTGGTCAGGAGCTTCCAGAGTCCCGAGACAGGTAGGCCCATGGTTATAAACGAGTCCTATTTTGCATACAAAGCCACCGAGCCCCAGATGACCTGTCCAGGGAACAGAGGAACTACTGGCACTGTGACAACCCTAAGTTCTGATTCAAGCCCAGGTCTCCAGACTCCAACTGCTGTTTTCCACTACAATCCAGCTGCTCACAAATTAACCAGACTGTCCGTCCTGGCCTTTTGCCACCTGCAGTCTCTCCCTACCCTTCACCCTATGCCCTGGAGCATACTCAGTAGTTTTTCCTGAAGCTGCCTATTCTTCCCATCCTGCCCCCACTTCACAATACCTGCCATAACCTGGGGGCCTCTGGAGCACTTATTTGGGCACACATAGAGCTGCAACCCAGGTCACCATACTGTCCAGCCTGACCCCACCCTCCAGCCGGTTCACACATGTGAACCTCACACATACGGTTGGTGAAAATGACACACCCCAGAACTGTCCATGCCCTCTTTTCCATACAGAGCCGGACCACTGCACGCATAGGGATGGCCTGCAGAACCATGTTCCCACATCCCTGTTCAGGGAAGGGGGGACAACTGCGCTTAGGCAGACCAGCTAGGGATAAGGTGCACCAGACACAGCAGCTGGCAACACTTTGCTAACCCTGTTTTGCACGAGGTAAACAAAGCCTGTCCACATCTAAGGGAAACAACTCTGGGCCTTGTCATCTGGGTGTATGCAAAAGAGGCAGCTACTGGAATTCAGAGCTGACAAAGAGAATGACATTTTGAAGAGGGACAGACATATACCGGGCACACCGGACTGAACAAGGCCCACGGAGGCCCAGAGCTGCCTCCCAAGACACAAGTGCAGAGATGCAGACCCCGGCGTGTGGTCATGGACACGACGCTGCGTGCCCGGTTCAGATAACAATCCGTGCACGCACCAACCCAGGGTGTCCCGGGCGATTCCTGCCCCCACTCCTCACGCAAAGCCAGCTTCTCCCTGTCCCCCAGGCCGCCGCCTTCCAGCTCAGGACTGCAGGGGCGGGGCGGGCAGCGGTGGCGGCGGCGCCTGGCTCAGACCCCCGCACCCCGCCCCTGGCCCGCGCCCCTCCGCGGTGTCCGGTCCCCCGCTTTCCCACAGGCGCTCTTCTCCCGCCGCGACTCGCACTTACCCGGCGGAGGGCGCGCGACTCCGGACGCGGCGCTGGCAGTCTGAACCGAGAGGGGCGGAGAGCGGCGGGGAGCGGCGGCTTGCTCAGCCGCCCACTGCCCGCACCCGGCCCGCCCCTTCCTCCGCCGGAGGGGACAGCGAGCTGGCAGCCGGGCCCTCGGCCCGCGCCCGCGGGCACTTCCTGGCGGCCCGTGCGCCTCCCGCCCGCTCCGCTCCCTGATCCCCAGCGCCCCCTCCCCTAGCTTGGCCGACGGGACGCGCCCAGCAGCCCTGTACGCGCCAGGGGCCGATTCTTTGTTTGGGAGTTGGCCTCTCTGCGATTCTGAGCACGCGGGACGAATTAAGTCGGAGTTAGGGGCAGCTGTGCGGTTGCCTAGGGGAACCCTGCGGGCGGGGCGGGGAGGAAGGGACAGGCCTAGGGTGGCGAGAGGCGACTTTCAAACCTCTCTACCCTCCCGCTCCCACGCCCTTTCTGAGATTCCCCCGGCCGCTACCTGGGTTGGTCCCTGGTGAAGTGAGGATAACCACGAGATCTGGGGGAGGTTGGCCCTTGGGGGGCCCCAGGGACAAGCCTGTGTGATGAAAAGGGCCCCTCTTCCCACCCCCAGCCCCCACTAACCTACAAAGCTCCCATCCCTGCCCTGCCCCTACCAGAGAATCCTGCGGACCATCCCTTTACATTCCATGGGGCCATGAAAGATCAAGATCTCTTCCTAGACTGGAGCAAAAGTGATGATCTCAGAGCAGAGAGCCCACCTGTTCCCGCCCAGACCCAGTGACCCAGCGGAGGTGCAAAGCTTCCGTTTAACTGGAGCTGCGCTAGAGTGACGCCTGCATTCTGTGTTAGTTACTAAAGTAACGATGGCCTTGTACTTGTCCATGTTCTTAGAAACTTGAGTGCAGTGAGCAGGGTTACATTTACTAGGTTGCCGGTTCAGAGAACGTTGATGACAGGGAAAGCTGACAAGGCCGAGGGCTCCCTGGACTACCAGCGTTCCTGGTACCCCGGCTGGCTGTAGAGAAGGGGTTTGCAGAGGTATTGCAATAGTCCCCCTGAGATGAAGGCCTAGATGTAGCGAAGGGGGGTGGTCTACAGAGCTGGCGTGTGGTGTAGAAGGAGGGTGGAGAAGAAGGGTCTCAGGAAGTAGAGTCCTGGGGCTGGGGGACTGCAGGCCTGGAACAGAAGCCGGAGTGCTGTGAGGCACTTCCTGTGAGAAGCAGGCCACCTGCACCCAGACCAGACAGCCAGCAATAGCAACTGGAAAGGGGGTTCTGGAATTCCTAGGAGAGAGGCTGAGGCAGGGGATGCAAGTTGGAATCCTCTGAAAAGGAGTTGCGCTAAGGAGAGAAGAAGTGGAGGGAGGGCGTAGAAAAGGCAGAGAGGACAGAGTTGCAGACAGCACCCAGGTCTAAGGAGGAAAAGAAGCCAGTGAAAGGAATTGAAACCACCAGGAGAAACCATGAAGCAGGGTCACAGTACTCAGGAGTAGAGGGGATATTCAGTGGGGGCCACGATTCACAGACACGGAGGAGGATGGAGCCCAGAGGGAGGGGTGTTGTAGGAAGGGTGAGCGAGAGGTGTTAGTGCTTACCCAAGGCGGTAATACTGAAAGAAGGGGTTTAGATTTGGAAATTGAAACATCTGTGGGGACTTTCAGGAGAATTATTTGAGTGGTGGTTGGTTAAACCAGATTGCCACGCTTTGGGGAGCATCTGGGTCCTGGATCCAATTGGTTGATTCAGGGACACAAAGGGACATCTCCTTGCATCCAGTCTTGAAGGCTCTGCAGGGCCACCCCAGCTCCACTGCCTCCGAGGGGTCAGCCGAGGCCTCTGTGGAAACAGCATCCACTCTGCCTGATCCTGTTCCCCTCATTCCCTGGAAGTGTGGCTCCCAAATGTGCCCCCACCCCCCGCCCCAAGCAGGCCTGCATGCAGAGCCCCATCCCATCTCTGTGCAGTCTGTTTCCTAGAAATCCAACCTGAGAAATCTCACAGGGGCACTGAGAGCAGGGGAGCAAAACAGTGCAAAGGTGGGATAGTGGTGAAAACACAGGAGGCTCCCTTGTATTCTGGGAGGCCAGGGTGGGTGGATCATTTAAGGCTAGGAGTTTGAGACCAAGCTCCAGCTCTTGCTAGGAGCAAGAGCGAAGACCCCTCTCTCTACAAAAAAAATAGAAAAATTAGCCAGATGTGGTGGGCGCCCAGCTACTTGGGAGGCTGAGGCAGGAGGATTGGTTGAGCCTAGGAGTTTGAGTTTGTAGTGAGCTATGATGATGGCCGTTGCATTCTAGCCTGAGCAGCAGAGTGACAGAGGGAAACCTTGTCTCAAAAAATCCCTCCAAAACAAAGCAGAAACCAAAGAGGCAGAATGGCCCTGTATGAGCAATGGTGGGAGTGAGGCATGAGCATATGGAGATGAAAAAAGTGGAGTAGGCCCCAGGAGGGAGTGTTAGAGGATGGGTGAGGGAGAGGGAAGTTGGTGCTCACCCAAGGCAGTACTACTGAAACAGTGATGAGAAAGGAAAGGGCCAGAGAACAGCCTAGAGGGACCTTTTAGCAATACGAGGTGGCGAATGATAAACGAACCTCTGGCCCAGGATAGGCCCTCTCCAGCGCTATCCCTGAGAACTGGAAACATCTAGAGGAGGGAGCCAATAGAAATGAAATATGTGATTAAAGAATTCCCAGGAGCCACGTTTAAAAATGTAAAAAGAAAAAAAGAAGGAAATGGTGAAAGTAATTTTAATGGTATGTTTTAATGCAATACGTCTAAAATATTATCATTTCAACATGTGTTAACATAAAAAAGTTAATAATGAGATATTTTACATTCTTTCCTTCTAAGTCTTCCACCTCCGGTGTGTATTTTACACGCATAGCGCATCTACGTTCGCTGGATGAATTTTTCATTGGAAGTACCTGAGCGGTATTTACATTTCATAACATTTGCAGCTGCAGAAGGAGATGTGCAAACCTAAGTCACACCACATGTACTTATGCTTCCCAGTGACTGAATCAAATGATCAGCTTTAAAATTTAATTAAGATTAAATGAAATAAGAAATCCAGTCCTCCCGTTGGGCGTTGTACATCTCTAGTGCTCAGTAGCACATGTGGGTAGCGGCTACCGTATCAGACCACAGAGGACTGGAACTTGAATTCTTAGACTTTTGGGTGTTGGCCTTTATTTTGTCCTTGCCTGCCGTGAAAGAATGGGCTTCGTCTACTCTATTCCGTCCTATTTCATGAAACACACCTGGAAAAGATGAGGGCGAGAAGATGAGACTCTAGTGTCTATGGAAAGGCAATGGCCACGTGGACTACAAAGGTCTGAGGAAGATGGGATATGGCTGGCAGCAGTCCTTTTTGTTATGCTGTGTTCCTATAAGGAACATGGTCGGACGCTCCAGAGACTGAACTGACAGTGTCCTGTGACAATGCATGGGACAACGCTTGTTTGCATTTAGTAGTTTCAGTGAGCTCTGAGTGCTGGCTGAGTCACAAACACTTGGAAGTGTCTGAATCTGGGTCTTGTTTCCAGCATCTGCAAAATAGTCCCAGTCTCTAATTTGTAACAAAAATAAAATAAAAAGCGTGAGGCGCTGGTGAAATCCTCCATGCAGGCCTGTAGCTCATCTTCTGGCCCAGGCTGGGGCCGGCTGCTTCTGCTTTCTGTCCACACCCGGGTACCACTCACTGCCTTTGTATCTGATAAATCCATCATGGCTTGTTGCAGAGTGATGGAAACTGTGGGGACCCCTTTGGAAAGGTAAAAATAATAATACTTAAACTTCCCTTCCTTTATCTGACATGGCCTATATCTCTGCTACTTGGGTAGAACTTGTGAGATCCCCTCGGTGCCAGCACAGGCCCTAACAGCCTTTCATCCCAGCCACAGTTCTATAACCATTCCTAGAAATGAGCCATGGAAAATACCATGGTATTTCTGGTTTTGTTTTGTGGATGGTCACACACACACACACACACCCCAGCATGGCCTGTCATTGTTGGCATCCCCAGGATATATGGTACATAGTAATAAACCCTCACAGGTCAGGACCTGTAAAACTTGGGTTTATCTTCTGACATAGGCCTGTTTTTCAGAATAATTTCTAGCCACTACCTAGGAGGGTTGCAGGGAAACAAAGATCCCCTTGACAACAACATCTACCCCTTCCTCCCTGATCTCCTTACTTGGTTAAGCTACCATCCTGATGTAGTCTTAATAAGGACTCTTTGTATATAGGATTTTGGTTGAGCCATTCCTAGGAAAGACAGCTATGTTCTTGGCGATGGAAATACCCGGGAGAAAGGGCTCCCCTCGGGATACACGTGAGAGACAGCTTGTTTGCGGCAGCCTGCTTCCCTCTCTCTAGATGGGAGAGAAACTCCTCTAAGACTTTTTCTATCCCTTTAGAGAGTAGAAACTGGGCTTGGTTTCTCATCCTCATGAAAAACAGGGCAAAAAAGAGCAATGCCTGTGGCTCAAAGGGGTGGGGTGCTGGCCCCATATGCCGGAGGTGGTGGGTTCAAACCCAACCCTGGCCAAAAACTGCAAAAGAAAAAAAATTAGGGCAAAAAAGCTTCTTGTCGGCAACTTTCTTTCTTCCAGAAGGACTGGAGAATGACCAGATATTAAATACTGATTGGTTAGGATTAACTTCAATTCAACCTGCATTTTACAGTAAACTTGATGACTGGAAATGCTCATTTTTGCAATGATATCTGGGGCTTAATAGGTAAAGAAAGGACTGTGGAACTGAACCTCCCAATCTCAGGAATAATTCCCCTGAGAAAGACATAACCCGGGAGTAGTTTTTCAACTGTTCTGAGGCATCCTTCCAACGATTCCAAGAACATTAGGTTGTACTAATTAGTGCTTGAAATAATTATTGATCGTCATTGACAGTGTCAAAAGCATTGCTGGAATGTCCAATTGCTTGTCATGCTCTCTTGGCATTCTGCACCAAAGACTTTATAGCCTGGTTCTTTCCTAGGAAAACATTATTTAAGGCAAAACATAGGAAAACACAGCTAGGATACAGAAAACAAGCACAGACAGCTGAGCAAATATATAAATAACACACAAAATGACACTTAAATATTTACAGCTGGAAGTTTTTTGCTCTGTGTAGCACATACTGCTGATCCTCTCCCGTCTTCTCTAAGAGGTTTTCTAAAGCCTGCTTCTGTAACTAGGGTACAGGTTCTCTGGATCCAAGGTCACATGCCGGGGAGAAGGACAGACCTCTGGATAAACATCATGAATTTTCCTGGAACATCTATGCTATTTTAAGATTTTTTAGAAAGAAGAGAATAAGGTTTTTTTAAAAAATATTTTCAAAAGTGTAACATCTATTTGTGCTAATTTTAGACAATTCTATCAGTATAAACTTAAAGTAAAAATTACTTGCAGTGTTAGCCATCAGAGATAATCAGTTTATTACTGTATTTGTTTTACCATCTATTCATGGATGCACTTTTAATCTTGTGTTCATGGATGCACTTTTAATCTTGTGTTCGGGAATGTGGGTAAAATAAATGTAACTTAATTTATCTGAGAATATATTCTCATCATCTTTTTATGTTAATGGTTTGAGAATACATTATGTCATTTTTGAGGTAATATGTGGATGTACCACAATTTATTTAATCAATCCTCTATTGATGAATGTTTAGAATTTTTTTAAAATTTCAGATTAATATGAGGGTACAATTAGGTTACGTTGTTTGCATTTGTTAGGGAAGGTCTAACTTGTAGTTGGGCCCTTTACTCAGGGGATGTGCTGTACACCCTGACATTGTGCCTCTTAGGTGATAGGTCCCCCTCCCTCCTCGTGCTCCTCCCTCTCACTTTCCTTCTCCCCTCCCCCCTCCACTTAAATTTAATTGTGTTTTTCTCTCATATGGAGGTCTAGTTGTTTATCTATTGCTGTCATATTAGTATTAAATACATTGCATACTTGGTTTTCCATTCTTGTACTGCTTTGCTAAGGAGAATGTTCTTCAGCTCTATCTAGGTTAATACATAAAATGTAAAGTCTGTTTTTTATGGCTGAATAGTATTCCATAGTATACATATACCACAGTTTATTAATCTGTTCATGGGTTGATGGGCACTTGAGTTGATTCCACACCTTGGAAATCAATTGAAATGAGCTGTGATAGACATTCTAGTGCAAATGTCCTTATGGTAAAATGATTTTTTTTTTCTTCTGGGTAGCTAACTAGTAATCCTATTGTAGGATCGAATGGAAGGTCTACTTTTAGCTCTTTGGGGATTCTCTATACTTCTTTCCAAAGAGGCTGTATTAGTTTGCAATCCCACCAGGAGTGTAAAAGTACTCTCTTCTCTCCACATCCATGCTAGCATCTGTAGCTTTGGAACTTTGCCATGTGGGCTATTCTCACTGGGCTTAGGTGATATCTCAAAGTGGTTTTGATTTGCATTTCTCTGATGATTAGGGACAATGGACAGTTTTGTCACATGTATGTTGGCCATTCCATGTGTCTATTTCAGAGAAGGTTCTGTTCATGTCTCTTGCCCCCATCTTCCTTTCCTACCTATAAAGGCGATTGTTTGCTCTTTTCTTGTTGACTAGATTGAGTTCTCTGTAGAGTCTAGTTATAGGCCCTTTGTTAGATTTACAGTAGGCAAATATCTTCTCCCATTCTGAAGGTTGTCTGCTTGCTTTAGTTGTTGTGCCCTTAGCTATGCAGTAGAATGTTTTCAGTGTTTAATTTTTTTTTTTACAAAGAATTTCATTATAATTAAATTTAATTATAAACCATTCTTTCACATATATATTTGGGTACTTATTTAATTATGTCTTCATGATAAATTCCTAGAAATAGAATCATAGAAAATATCCTTTTAGTGGATGGACACCAAGAGAAGAAACACAATAAATAAAAAGGACAAGTATGTATATATACATATACATGTTTGTGTGTCTGTACATATATATACACAGATATTTATGTGTGTATATATATGCATATATATACAGGTTAAAGAATATGTTTTAAACTTAAGTATAGTTATCATCTCTTGAAAAGGAACTGGGATTGGAAATGTAGTCAAAGAGGAATTTAACTAAATCTGTAATGTTTTAGTTTTTTCTTTTTTCTTTGAGACAGAGTCTCACTTGTTGCCCTGGGCACAGTGTTGGGGCATCATAGCTCAAAGCAGCCTCAAACTCCTGCACTTAAGCTATTCTCTTGCCTCAGCCTCCCAAGTAGCTGGGAACTACAGGCTCCCACCACAATGCCCAGCCACTTTTAGAGATGAGGTCTGGCTCTGGCTCAGGCTGGTCTTGAACCTGTGAGCTCAGGCAATCCACCTGTCTCACCTCCAAAGTGCTGGGATTATAGGTGTGAACCACCATGACACTCCCCAGTGTATTAGTTTTTTATACGAAGAAAATATACATGTAACTTAAACTTAATTTTAAACTTAGTTAAAATTAAAGATCACTATCACACAAAAAGGACAAGATCAAGCGTCAAGTGACAATAACAGATCGTTAGTAATAAAACTCTTCTTTCTCCTGCTGAAAGAAATTTAAAGGTCACTACCGAAGGAATAGAAATAGTATATATAAATGCTAAACTGCTAAAAGAGACAAAGGAAACTGGACATCTAAAACCTTGATTAATCCAACAAAAGTGAGGAAGAGAAAAAAGAAAAGAAACAATAAGAAAGCACAGTAAATAGAAAGTACAAATATATGGACAAACGAAGTCCAAATATGCCAATATTTGAAATTTATGTGGTTTGGTTAATACTTCCATAAAAAAGATAGCAACTCTCTGGATAACAAAACAGAATTCAGCTACATGTTGGTTAGAAGAGACCCACACTCCAAAAGGAGCAGAAATAAGATAAGGAACGGAATAGAGATATTAACCAAGGAAATGCTCTCCCCAAGAAACAGGTGTGTTGATATTAATAGAAAATGACTTGAAAGCCAAAATAATTAATGGTTCAAGAAGAGATTTTCTATTTTACTTTGTTCTTGTCCACCCACGAACCTTCGTGCTCAGCTTCAGAATGTATAAAACCTGACCACAGGAAGATCTCAAAAATGTCTGAAAGCTGGCCACTGCACAGGCTAACCACGATACTGTTCTGCAACCCAGATGGAAATTGCCTGGTCCAATTACTGCTGCCCTCCCCAGGGACTGCGGGAAGGTGTCTGTGCTGGGGGCTGTGGAGGTGTCTGTGGATAGCACGATCTTGATGGTAAAGACTCTCCATCCCTTTCGGGAAGCTTAAGTTACCTGAGGTCCTACTCTGCCTATCGGTTTGGGCTCACAAGATTTGTTAAATCAAACTCCCCTTGCAGAAATCAGTGATGACAGCTTTATGCTGGGAGGAAATGCCCCATCTACAAATTGCCCTGTGCTTATGGGAGACTGGGAGTGGCCTAGCTGTTCTGAACTATTCTACTGATATCACTGAGGTCCCAGGCTCTCTGTTCCACTTAGGTTTCATCAGTCTTAACTTGGGATGCTCTGGAACTATTCTTGCCTTGTGTAGTTCACCCTACTCACTTTTGGCTTGAGTTTTTCTCTCTTTTTTCCTCTGTTTCTTTTCAGTCCAATCCTATCTTTTTTTTTTTTTTTTTTTTTGGGACAGAGTCTCACTGTGTTGCCCTTGGTAGAGTGCTATGGCATCCCAGCTCACAGCAACCTCAAACTCTTGGGCTTAAGCCCATGGTTCTCAACCTTCCTAATGCCGTGATGTATTGTTACAAAGGGGTCGCAACCCACAGGTTGAGAACAGCTGACTTAAGTGATTCTTTTGCCTCAGCCTCCCAAGTAGTTAGGACTACAGGTGCCTGCCACAACGCCCGGCTATTTTTTGTTGCAGTTGTCATTGTTGATTAGCTGGCCTGGGCAGCGTTTGAACCCACCACCCTCGGTGTATGTGGCTGGCGCTGTAACTATGGTGCTACGGACACCAAGCCTTATCTTTTTTTTTTTTTTTTATATCATTCTCAATATTTCTAGTTTGCAAGTAGCATCCTTTCTTGATTGCAACATTATAAATGGATTCCTTCTTTAAAATATAATTTCATTTATGTCATGGAACTTTTGAGTAGATAATGATATAGAACAGAAGTAGGGATATTTTCTCATATCTTGATCTATTATGAGATGCAATTTTTTTGAATATTTATCTCATTTCCCGTCATCTTGCTAATAACACTTTTCATATTAAAATAAATACTGCTGTATCATTAAGAATGCGTTTTTTTCAATGACATAGGAACTCAAACAAATTGACTGTGGAGGGTTGCTATACCATGGATTCTTTTTGTTATTAGGGATATGAGGAGAAAATTTTGGAATTTCAGCTTACAAAAACTTCCTTGACTTCCTTGTTTTGTCCTCCTAATATCTTTCATCTCTCTCTCTCCACCCCCATCTTCCTTTCTTACCCAAACAAATTCAATTCATGCCCTATAAGGCCTCCTTGTTGCCCTCTATTCTTGACAGGACTGCTCTCCAATGATGCAACCCATGTTGTCGCACAAGGCCCCACACTAAGATGGGCCACACCATTTAATGCTCTACTGTTGCTATCTTGAAATTCTTAGAAAGTTTTGAACAAAAGACCTTAAGTTTTCATTTTGTACTGGGTCACACACTCTAGGTAGCTCTGGTCCTGAATATAGGTTTCCACTCATCGGAGCTTGGTCTTTGCCACTTCTGCAAAATACTTAGCTAGTGTTATTTATTTTCCACCCAAGTTTAAAGATTACGGCGTCTGTAATTTTGCTGAGCCAGAAGAAAACTCCATCATGCTTATCTTGGGAAAATTCTTCCCTTTTCTTCAGAGTTACTGTTGTTAGGGGGCGGGAATTGGGGGAAGGAACATGTCCAGAGCTATATCCATTAGGATTTTTTTGTGAGCTGGCATCGCCTTCACTTCTTGACACTCTCTTTTCTCTTCATCTCAGAACTTGCAGGTGCCACCTTGAATTTTCACCTCCCTAAGCGTGCCCTCCTTGTCTTCTCTAGGTAGAGCTAAATGACTTGCTCATCTCTCCAAGAAGAGCTTAATCATGAAGCAGAAACTTTTTATAAATATATACCTTCCACTAGAACAACTAAATTGATGGTTCACAACTTTTTTTGTGTGTTTACTGATTTTTTTCTTTTTTTGGTACACACATCAGGGCATCAAAATGCTAAAACTCATTGAACAAGTTAGAAATCATTACAGTGCAATTACTGCTTCGGTATAACTGGGTCTCACAGCAACTGTAAAAGCATCCACCGTTACCACATTATCAATTGCTCTCTCCTTAATGGTTTTGTTCTAAATTCGTGCTCTTGTGTAACTCACATGTTACATTTTCTTATGTTCCAACAAACACCAAAGCTGGCCAGAGTTTACATTTTTCACTTTGCCTCACTCTCCGCTGTCATGTGACTCCTCTGGGTCTGTGCTCTGTTTAACAGACATTGCTAACATGTATATTCAATTAGAACAAAAAAATATTTTAGACATTGTTTGAAATTTGGCAGCCCACTGTGACCACCAGGATCAATTGCATAGATTGTTAACTGTACCAGGGTACTCAGCTGAAGGGGCAAAGGGAACCAATGCTCAGTTCTTACATCCTCACCAGGCTGTGCCCGCTGGACTGCATGTGCCCAGACAGATTTTCCTAAGTTGTATACAATGTATCATTTGGACAAATGGTGCTCCAGCTCAGGGCACCCTGGGTGCTGGGGCAGGTCCACTGGGAACTGCTGGAGAGCAAGGACTGGATCCTGTTCCTTTTTACTTCCCGAACACTCGGTACAATGGACAAGTATAGACCTTAATAAATGTAGAATAAATTATAAAGCAGTTAAGAGCCTCTGCTGAGGGTGCGCGACATGATTTGGCCTGGTCTGTAATCTTATCAATATAAATTTTCCAACGTGGTCTGCTGGTGCTCTTAAATTTGGTGTCAGATATACTGGTGTGTTGTGGTGACATCATAGCTGTCCCCTATCCTCTCTCTCCCAGCCCCCACAAATTATACATAGTCCTGGATCCTTTACATCTCTGCTGACATCCACAAACACCTCCAGGAACATGTCAAGCTCTCAGCCATTCATCACCTGTGCTGTCGTGGAGATGCGGGGGGTCTCCTGCACGGACATGATTCCTTCTTACCAAGCAGGAATCCCCGTGGTCTCTCTCACTCTCTTATTTCCTACAGAGCACATATGTGATGAGCACAGCTTTAGAAATTAGCACTCAGTGAGAATCCGAAAATCCTAGAGCTGGAGGAAGGTTTAGAGGTCACCTGGTCTAGCATCATTTACCATCCGGAAAACGAGAGCTGGAGAGGGCAGTGATGGTGTTTGGCCAGTTGCTGGCCCACTAGCAGCCGGAGCCCAGGCCGAGACACCTCCCTCCTGTGGTCATGTGTGCACCTTACTCCTTCCTGTCACCGGGTCTTCAGCAGTTTCACTTCCCCACCTGCCCCCTGGGCTGCTTCCTAGGGCATCCCCCAATCCCAGTCTAAGAGGTGGCAGAGTGGGGCAGGTGGGAGCGGGAAATAACAGGAGGGTTTATCTTCTCCTCAGCCAGCAGCACCAAGAACCAACTGAGGATGTCTGGAGACACCACGTTGGCACTGGTAGGTTTTATGCTGATAAAGAACGCTTTCAGCCTGCTCGTAGAACAAAGGCAGGTTGGCTGAGTGGGGGCTGCCACTGAAGTAGTCAGTGACTTCTAAACATCTGGCCGTGTGTCAGGTGCAGCATCTGGAAACAGAACCTATACTCTTTGTCCGGTCAGGGAAACCCCCTGCACTCCTGTGTCTCAAATCTATATTTCGGGAGCCTTTGGGAGCAATGTGGGACCAGCACATGCTCCACAACAGAGTCTTTCTGGAAACTAAGGAGGGGGTCTGGCCCTGCCCTAGGTTCAGCATCTGCAGGGGGTGGTGCTCTCTGCCACTCTGTATTAGTCTGGTCCAGGGGTCTGCCAGCCTGCTGTGGGACACTCCAAGGACATCTGGGCAGCATAGTCAATCTCTGGAGGCCCATCTGGGACCCCAGAGACTGTGTGCTTCCTTCTACTTGGTAGATGAGAGATGTTGAGATTTTTGGAGAGAGGAAGTGATTGCCAAAGGTCAAGAGCAAAGGAGTGCACCCCTGTGTGAGAGCCAGACCAAGGGGCTGCTCCTTCTGGGGCCCAGGACTTCCCTGGCTCCTGTCTCTTCTGTGATCTGGAGACACTGGCTTTGAGGTTATTGGTTGGTGCTCAGGGTCACAGACAGGAGGGCTTGGGTTGGGAGGGACCGATAACAAGGCAAGATAGTGAGTCCTTGGGCAAGTAATTGTTTAAAGAGTGGCCAGAGAGGAAAATGAGGTGGGAGAGCCATGATGTCTACAAACAGCTGTGGTGGCTCTGGGCCCTTTTAGAGACACCATCAGGGAAGCCTGACCCTGACCCTCACAGTCTAATGGACACTTTACCTACCCCCACATTATCTCTATTCTTTTCCATGATAGCACTTATTACAACTTTTAACTACCTATTTCTTTTGTGTGTTTTTTCTTGTTTCATATCTAACTAGCCCGCTATACTATAAAATACATAAGGGCAGGAAAGACATAGTCTATTTGCCCCAGGACCCAGAAGGGCCCTGCATGAGGATTAATGATGATTTTTTCCCCCTAACATTCCTGATTCCTTCTGGACAATGCTATGAACCAAATACCCCTGAACGTTGAAGAGCTGCCGTTTGTTTCTGTGAGTCGCTCACTCACCATTAGGTGCAAATTTAAACCAAATATAAATTGTTAAAATGATTTTTTGATCATTTATTTTTTTAATGCAGAGGCAGACAATAAAAAATTAACATTTTCCAATGGACGTGGCTTAATTAAAAGTACAATATTATTTTGAATTTGATTATGTCTCACATTTACTTCATGATACAATCAACAGTAATGTGTTAGGCGTAGCGATTTGCATTTATCTTATTTTTGTGTAGAAAATGTTAAGGGGTTTTTCATTTTGATCCTTTGATGAGGGTATATAAAGGTTGTAAATATCTCTGAGAATCATCAGGACCCCAATACCAGGCCCACCACGCACAGCTTTGGAGGGTGCTCTTCCTTTCATAGTTTGCGTGGAGATGCCTCTGCAGTTGGGCAGTGCACAGCCCACACTGCCTTGCAAGAGCAGCCTGGGGAAGACTCAGGCTTGAAAACTCAGCTGCCTGTTTTTCCTCTGTCCTCTGTATCCAGGACAACCTTTACAAAGCTTAAGTGAGAGCCTGGCACCTGTCTCCTAAAACCCTTCAGTGAACTCTCCTCACACTGAGCCCCAAACCAAACTCCTCTCCCTGGCTCCTTGGCCCTGCAGGACCTGCCTTTGTCCTGTGTCTCCCATCTTGCTGCATAGTAACCTCTCTCCCTTGCTCACTGAACTCAGGCCCTACTGACTTCCTTTCCCTTCCTCATTTAGCCAAGCTCAGATCGGGCTCAGGGTCTTTGCATCTGTGTATCCTCTGACTGGAGCCATCTTCCTGCCTGGATTCCTACCTTGGACCCATCTTCACTGGCTATTCCCCTCTCATCATTCACGTCTCAGCCTAAATGCCACCCCCAGCACAGCTCTTCCCTGACCCTGATTCTGAAATACACCCCCCGTCACTCTCCATGTCCCCTCTCTGTTTAGTCTCACTGTAGAGCTCATCCCTGTCTGAGGTGGGAGAGCCGTGATGTCTAGAGCAATGGTCTAGAAGTCAGGAGACCTGAGTCTGAGTGCCCTTTTCCTGTGGCTGCCACTAGCCTCCCTCTCAGGGTCTCCTTTTCCTCGCCTGTCCAGTGAGGGGATTGGGCTGGGAGGGCTCTGAAGTTGGATGCCAGGAGTCTTTGTGACTCCGGTGCTCTGCCCTTCGACTATGCAGCAAGGGTCCAACTCCCCTGTGAGGACCAGAGGCGAGGGGGTAGCTGGGACTTGCAGCACCTCCATGTGCCATTGTCACTATGAGAACCTTTCCATGGGATCCTGATGTTGGGGGAGACGCCTGCTGGTTTTGGCCTAAAATTGAGAGTTAAACATGAAGCAATACTTCTCGAAGAAAGGATATGGACTGGAAGGGGTACTGGCACCAGGACACCCTGGGTTTGTGTCTCGGCCTTTTGCTTATCATCTCTGAGATGAGATTTTGGCAAGTAGGTTTGCTCATGGATTTGCTGTGAGAATCGCAGGAATGACTGTATATACAACTTCATAGATGCCAGTTCCCTTCCCATCGTCTGAGAGAGCTTGAGCATGGCAGGACTGGCCCAATGCCCGGGGCACAGAACCCGGCCTGGAAACGGTTCCCACTGAGGCCGGCAGGAGCTGCTGGGCTGTGGCGGCTGCAGAGCTGAAGTGAGAGATGGGCTTCTCTTGGTGGAGGGAAACCCCCAAAAACCGCATTTGCAAAGATAGCAAAACAGTTTGTTTATTTTGTGCCAGATTCTTCTGGTGCGTAAGCAGAGCTGGGAAGGCTAGAAGTGCATTTATCACTCTTTCCTGGGTAAACCTCATTTGCATTCCTAGAGAGTGTTGATTGTAGAGTTCCAAGAAATGAAGTCGTATGGTGGGCTGGCATACCTCGTCCCCTAAACAAGTCACTTGCATTTTTGTTTATGTGTGTGGAGGCACAGGGCTGCTCTTGGTTAAGCCTCTGCTATGTGCCAGAGACTGTGCTAGTAATTTTAAATACTGCAGTAGACATGGTAGGTTGGCCCACTGAGCACCCAACCATCTATTTTTCTCCCTTGCCTTCCTTTCTTACAGGGTCTGGAAGTCTAAACACCCAACTTCCCAGCATTTTTCAGGTGGCCATGTGACATAGTTCTGCCCAGTCACTTGTACATGAAAACTATCAGAGAGGGCCTCTTCCCAAGAAGATGAAATTTCAAGAGGAGATAACTCTTTGTCTCTTTCCTACTTCTGCCTTCCTCCTGCCAGGATATGGATGTGATGTTCAGAGATGCAGCAGCAGGGTTGCCACCAGGAGGCAAGTCAAGAGGATGAAACGAGGCATCCACCAGGGTGACGATGGAGAAGATCAAGGACAGAAAGAGTCTAGCTCCTGATGACCTACTGTCTTTCATTGGAAATACAATATTTTAAGACATGCCATTATTTAATTAAGCACCATCAGGAAAGGCAAAATGCTGCTAATTAAACTACAACTTGATGCTGTTTTGAAGATGCAGCCAGATTCCCAAGATTTTTAAATGTGAAAAAAAAAATGTGTTGTAAAATCCATGAGAATTGAACAGGTGCATGAGCCCTGGAATATCTACCTTTAGACTTCTTACGTAAGAACAACAAATCCTGAATTCTTTTAGGAGTAGTTGTTAGGCTTTTTAAAATTTGCATCAAAACATATTCCTAACACTGACTCCTCACAATCACTTCCGAGTTGGGTATTAATATTTGTGTTTTATGAATGAGAAAACTGAGGCACAGATGGGCAATGGCCTGCCCTAGTGTATCATCACACTGGTCACAAATGAGAGCCGAGCCCACAAGGGGCCTCCAACCCCGCTGTTCAGTACATACCTCAACTGCCCCATTGCTCTTCCCATCTTAAGGCTATGAGGTCTGATGAGTAACTGTTTCCACCCAAAGCCCTCATCCCCTGCTTAGGAGGACACTTCCTGTAATATGCCAGGATAAGAGATTTGGTCCTGTGATCTGGGAGCCAGGACCTCAGAAGTCAGTGACCGTTCTGGCAAGAGGTTTCTTTTCTTTTTCTTTTCTTTCTTTTTTTTTTTTTTTTTGAGACAAGAATCTCACTTTGTTCTCCTCAGTAGAGTGCCATGGTGTTGTAACTCACAGCAACCTAAACTCTTAGGCTCAAGTGATCCTCTTGCCTCAGCCTCCCAAGTAGCTGGGACTCAAAAATATCCTCCACAATGCCTGGCTATTTCTTCAGAGAGGGGTCTTGCTCTAGCTCAGGCAGGTCTCAAACTCCTGAGCTCAGGCAATCCACTCCTTCCAGAGTGCTGGGATTATAGGTGTGAGCTCACAAGAAGTTTCTTAGTCATTTGGACAGTTTGTTTTCTTGATCCTACTTTCTTTCCTTCTCTCTGTGCCCTTCCCCAGGCCCCGTTGAACAAAAGCTTAGTAAATGAGGAAAACCAATTTATATCTGGAAGAAGTACATAGTCATATTCTTCCTGGCTCCTGCTGATTTCCTATCGGCCTATAGACTTCCAGTTTGTGGGGCTGCTGTGGCCAGGCACGGTGGCTCATACTTGTAGTTCTAGCACTTTGAGAGGCTGAGGTGGGAGGATTACTTGAGGCTAGGAGCTCAAGACCAGCTTGAGCAAGAACAAGACCCTATCTCTACAAAAGTAGAAAAATAAACTGGACATGGTGGTGCACATCTGCAGTCCCAGCTACTCAGGAGGCCGAGGCAGGAGGATCACTTGAGCTGGAGTTTGAGGTTGCTGGGTGCTAGGCTGATGCCTGGATGAAAGAGTGAGGTCCTGTTACAGAAAAAAGAAAAGAAAAAGTTTGGTGAAAAGGAGTCTTTGGTCAAGAGCCTCTTGCCAACTATTCATTCAACTTTCCTTTGTCCCTGTGAACCTGGCCTTTGAGGACAGCCTCCTGGAGACCCAGGCATGGGGGAAGGTTTAGGAGTCCTCATCAAAAGTCGTAGAGGTAATGTTTTTATCTGTGGCGTAAGGCAGTGTTCCCTTCTCACTCTGATTTTTGTTTCCTGAAGCAGGAGGAGATGAAATTGTTAAAAGGGTGTTCACGTTACTAAGTAACAGAGAATGGGCTTTCCAGATAAGTTGAAAACAGTAAGGGCAGATTAGATGCAATATTGGTCAAACTGACACATTAGAGTGTTATTTTTTTAGTGTGTGGTTTACAGAATCACTTGAAATGCCTAAGCAGCACATTAGAAGGAGAACGGTTCCTTTGGGAGTGACTCATGCAGTGACAACACGCCCATACAGAAGCCAGCCCCATACAGAAGCCAGGGTGAGCGGGGTGTGGCAACTCTCCAAGCGGCCAGGAGGAAAGGCAGAGCCCCTGCTCAAAGTGTGACCTGGGGTTGTGAGTATTTCTCCCAGGGTTGGCTTAGGAGAAATGGGGGTGGAGGGAGCACTGGGGGCCCTGTGCTGTCTCCTCTGTCTCCTATCAGAGGCAGGAGCAAAGTGGAAAAGTCCTGTGGGGCTTTTCTTCTCTGGTACAAGGGAAACACACGCAAATGATCTTTTTTCTGAGAAAGACCCTTTGAGAGCAGTTTCCCCACCCACACTGCAGGTCCACACAGTGCAGCCTGCTGGCTGGAGAACTGACCTTTAAAACCCTTGTTTATGTACAACCACAACTTCAGTTCAACTCCAGCCAGTCCTGGCATCTAAAACCATAGAGTTCCCGTAAGAAATGTTATTAAGGGTCTGTGTACCTCACAGGAAGCCTTAAGATTGCAAACATATGTCCAAACTGCTGACTTGGAGTAAAAGAATCAGATTACTCAGTGTGTGTTAGAGAGTGGGGATTTCTGCACCAGGGAGCCTTGCTATTTGAATGTGCGCCAGGTCGAATGGAGTCTCTGGTTTCAGATGGATTCAGACTGAAAGAGACTTCTTTTGTAAATCAGCTTATATGGTAATTTCTTTCCTTTCTTCTTTCAGCAAGTGAAATATCAGTGCACATTTATCTTGACCCCATGTGGGGCTGTTGGCTTTTTTCCTCTTATTCACCTGCGGGGCCTGTTCTTGTCTCTGTGTCTAAGTCTGTACCACACTGTTCTGGGCTTCCTGGCTCAACAAACTTGTTGACTGCACTCTGGTACCAATGCAGATTAAACATTTTATTCTGAGATAATTATAGATTCGCATGCAGTGGTACAAAATAACACAGAGACATTCCATGTGCCCTTTATCCAATTTCCCTTCACTGTATCGCCTTACAAAACTATAGCACAATAACACAGCTAGTCTATCCACATTAATACATTCAAGACACAGAACATTTCCCGTCCTGGGATCCTTAATGTTGCCCTTTTATCACCACACCCACTTCCTCCCTCTTACCTCCTTTACCCTTGGCAACTGTTAATCTGTTTTCCATTTCTATAACTTTGTCATATCAAGAAAGCTACATAAATGGAACCATGTAGCACATAACCTTCTGGGACTAGATTTTGTTGTTGTTGTTTCGCCCAGCACAATTCCCTAAAAATACATCAAATTGTTATATCACTTATACGTTTATAGCAGCACAATTCGCAGTCATAAAGACATGGAAACAACCCAAGTGCCCATAAATACATGGATGGATTAATAAAATGTGGTATATATATATACACTATGGAATGCTACTCAGCCACAGAAAATGGCAGTCTAGTGTATTTTTGGACAACCTGGAGGGAACTGGAGACTATTTTTTTTTTTTTTTTGAGACAGAGTCTCACTTTGTCGCCCCTGGTGGAGTGCCATGGTGTCATAGCTGACAGTAACCTCAGACTCTTGGGTACAAGTGATCCTCTTGCCTCAGCCTCCTGGGTAGCTGGGGCTATAGGTGCCTGCCACAACCCCTAGCTGTATATTTTTTTTTTTTTTTGAGAGGGGGTTTTGTTCTTGCTCAGACTGGTCTCGAACTCATGAGCTCAAATGATCCATCCACCTTGGCCTCCCAGAGTGCTAAGATTACAGGTGTGAGCCACTGTACCTGGCCTGGAAACCATTCTTCTAAGTGAAACATCACTAGAATGGAGAAACAAACACATGTACTCAATACCAGGTTGGAACTAATCAATCAACACTTAAGTGCACATATGAAAGAAAATCTCAATGAAAATCAAGCTGAGGGAAGTGGTGAAAGGGGATGGACAAATGCACACCTATTGGGTACAGTGCACACTACCTGGGTGAAGGGCACACTCACGTGTACAACTTTGACTCAATCTACACAAAAATAAATTATGTAAATAAAACATCTGTATCCTCTAACATTCTGAAATAAAAAAGAAAACAGTTCCTTCCTCTTTATTGTTGAATAATATTCAATTGTGTGGATGTATCACAGGGTGCTTAGCCATTTGCTTAAGGAAGGGCATCAGGACTATCTGTAATGTTTTGCTTTTGTGAATAAAACTTCTAGGACCAGATGTATATAGGTTTTCCTGTGAACATAAGTTTTTATTTCTCTGAGATAAATGCCCAAGCATGTAACTGCTGGGTCATATGGCAGTTGCACATTTAGTTTTTTGAGAAACTGCCAAATAATTTTCCAGAGTGGCTGTACCCTTTTACATTTTCACCAGCAATGTAAGAGAGATCCAGTTTCTCTACATCTTCCTCTGTGTTTGTTGGTATTACATTTACGTAAGCGCATATAATGGCATTCCCTAATTGCTATTACCATTGAACATCTTTTCCTGTTCTTATTTGTATCTGTATATCCTTTCAACGAAATGTTTGTTCATGTTTTTGCCCATTTTCTTTCTTTCTTTCTTTTTTACTTTTGAGTTTTAAGAGTTCTTATACATTCTAGATACTAGTTCTTTGTCAGGTATGTGGATAACATATATTTTCTCTCTGTAGGTTGTTTTTTTTCATCTTCTTAACAAGGTCTTTTGCAGAGCACAAGTTTCAATTTTTTTCTTCCATGCCAAACTGTATCTGGTTTTATTAAAGATACTTTGCATACTTGTAGGACTCAAGGCAAGGTAAGTTATTTTCCCCTTAAAAGTCCCTTTGTTCCAGCACCATTCGTTGAAAAGATTCTGTTTTTTCCATTGAATTGATTTTGCACCTTTTCCAAAAATCACTCATGCTTATTTGTGCAAGTCTATTTCTGGGGTCTTTATTTTGTTCCAGTGGGGTTTGTGTCTATCATTTCACCAATACCATCCAGTCTTGGTTACTGTAGCTATATATTTTGATATAATGAGTCTTGAAATTGAGTACACTGATTCCTCCCACTTTATTCTTCTATTTCAAAATTGTTTTAGCTATTCTAGTTCCTTTGCCTTTCCACATACGTTTTAAAATAAACTGGTCTGTATCTATAAAAATCTTGCTGAGATTTTGATAGGAATTGTGTTAAACCTGTATATACATCTGAGGGGTAATTAACATCTTTCCTCTGCTGAGTCTTCTAAACTATGAATACAGTATGTCTCTACATTATTTAGATCTTTGATTTCTTTCAACAGTATTTTCTAGCTTTCAGTATACAAGTCTGCTGTGGGTTTAATGTTGTGTCCTTGCAAAACTGACATTCCCAGTGCCCCACTGTGGTGGTATTAAGAGGCGAGGCCTCTGGGAGGTGATTAGATCTTGAGGATAGAGCCTTCAGTAATGGGTTTAGTGACCTTATAAAGAGGTCTGAGGAAGCTTGTTTACCTGGATACAGTGAGAAGATGCCACATCTGAAGCAGAGAGTGAGTGCTCACCACACACTGTATCTCTTGATGCCTTGAACTTGGACTTCCCAGCCTCCAGAACTGTGAGAAATAAATGTCTGTTTTTATAAGTTACCCAGTCTAGGATATTTTGTTATGGTAGGTGGAATGGACTAAGATAAAGTCATGGACATATTTTGTTAGATTCACACCCGAATGTTTCTTTTTTCTTTAGTAATTATAAATGGTGTTATATTTTAAATTTTGGTATTTATGTGTTCATTGCTAGTCTATAGAGATATAATTGACTTCTGTGTGTTCATTTTGTATCTTGCACCATTGCTAAATTCATCTTTTAGGTCTAGGAGGTTTTTTTTTAGACTTGTTGGGATTTTCTACATAGACTATCATATTATATGCAAATGGGGAGGGTTTTAGTCCTTTCCAATCTGCTTTCTACCATTTTCCCCCTATTCTTATCTTATTGTACTGAATAGAACTTATAATACTATGTTGAATCAGAGTGGTGAGAGAGAATATACTTACCTTGCTTCTGATCTCAAGGAGAAAGCATTCAGTCTTTTCCCATCAAGTATAATGTAATGTTAGATATAAATATTTTGTATGGTGGGTGGGTGCTCTTTATGAGATTGAGGAAGTTATCCTTCATTCCCTTGGACTTTCCCATGAGAGTTTCTTTTTAAAAAACATCAAGAGTGAAAAACAGTGTATAATAACAGCTGCATGATACAGGGCAGATAGACAACATGCTTTTCATCAACATTTGGCTGATGGGGCAACTGAGGTTCCTACCCAAGATCCTAGGTGGAATGATCAACCTGGACTAGCAGGAGAGGCTGGAAGAGCAGCCAGGGATTACACGCAGACCTGCCTTGTGGAAGGCATGCGGGTCATACAGATACGGCCAGTTAACTTTTCTAAGTTCTGAGCTCACCCGGTATAAGGATAAAAATCTAGCATCCTTTAGGGGAAGACTAGTAGAAGCCGTCCACAAGAGTAGCAGCTTAGACCCTGGATCAGCAGAAGGGAGAATTGTGCTTAATACTCATTTTATTAAGCAATTGGCCCCTGATATCCTTAGGAAACTTTAGCACAAGGCGTCAGGACCCCAAAGTGACTCAAACAAGGTACTAAAATGGGCCACTTTGGTGTTTAACAACTGTGACCTGGAGGAGGCAAATAAAGAGCTGTCTTGTTAGGAGCTGTCTTTACAGCCAATCACCATGGTCCAGTGTGAGACAAGCGAGAGAGACAGCTGTCCTCAGGCAGCTGTGTGAAGACTGGCCAGATGTGTTGCTACTGTGGCAAAGTGGGCCATCTGAGGAGAGAGTGTTGCCAGCAGGGACCTAACATGGATGGCAAAGGAGGTAGGGTATTCCCCGCCCCACCTGCTTCCACTGTGGTAACCAGGACACCAGACCCCTGACTGTCCCAAGAAAGCAGCCAAGCAGACGATAGTGAAGGGAGGCTCGCCTTCAGAGTGATGGGGCCCAGGCTCTTCAAACACGAAGGCTGTGGGTCACAGTGGGCGTTGCTGATAAGCTTGTCAAATTCCTATTGGACACAGGAGCAGCTTTTTCAGTTTCAAAAGCGTTTGGTGGTTACCTATCCTGCTCCTCTGGTTTTGTGGTTAGCATTCATGGGTATTTAACTTCTCCTTGGCTTTGTAGTTAGGACACTGCACACTGCACCTGTGGCTCAAAAGGGTAGGGCACCGGTCCCATATGCTGGAGGTGGCGGGTTCAAACCCAGCCTCGGCCAAAAACTGCAAAAAATAAAAATAAAGAATTAAAAAAAAATGTGTACTGGACTCCCCCAGGGATTCTGAGACAGTCCGGGAATTGGGGGAATTCTCTGAGTAAACTTTTCAGAGAGCTGAACTAGGCTCCTCCAAGTGCCCTCATTCAATACATAGATGGCTTGCTGGTCAGTAGCCCTGCATAGAAATCTTCCGTTGAGGACACTCAAAAGGTGTTAGATTTCCTTAAGAAGGAAGGATTTAAGGTGTCAAAGGAAAAGGCTCAATTGTGCAACCCTGAAGTTACTCATGTGGGCTTTGTTCTTTCCCCTGGTGAGAGGAGGCTTTCAGATGAGAGAATCAAGACAGTTTGTTCCCTCACTAGCCCCTCTACAAAAAACAACTCAGGGAGCTCCTGGGAATGACAGTGTGTTGCCGGGCATGGATTCCCTGACACGGAGACCTGGCTACGCCTCTGTATGAGCTTCTAAAGAGAGAAGTCTAAAGAGGGAAGAGATAGAGGAACTAACATGGGGTAGAAAACTAGAAAAAGCCTTCCAAATCTTGGATGGACTTACCTTGGGGATACCTGATTCAGAGAAACCTTTCTTTCTAAATCCTTTCATTGGGCCTATAATTACGATCATCTTTTTCTGAATGTTTGGCCCCTGCCTGTTCAACCTGTTTAAGTTTCTGCCTTCTGACGCCAGCATTTCCCTGTTAAGGTGATGGTGATGCAGGGATTCCAGCAAATACTGATGGAACCTGTTGACCAAAAGCCCAGAAACCTCTGAGCCCCAAAACTTTTAGAGTTGGGAACCTGAGGAGGGTCCCTGATAGGTAGGCCAATGCCCTTTTCTGACGGCAGGAAGTCGCTAAGAACAGTCATTGTCCATTTTCCCTTCAAGATTTCTGGACCATATCTCCTCAGGGGAGAATGAGAAGGGACACTCAGAAAGGGGCTTCAAAGGGGGTGGAGGGAAAGACTGGCCTGTGGAACCAGGAGGTCTGGAGGGTCCATAGAATGTGGATATGAAGTAACCTAGGTAACCAACAACTAATAGAAAGAAGCCATCAATGACCAATAGAAAAGGGCAATACTGCTGGAGGCTCAGAGAGGCCAATGAAAGACTTACAACCAATTTCAAATTTCGAGGAAGAGGGTGTTCATACCTCTCCACCACCTTTTCATCTCCATTGCTCCCACCTTCTCTCCATTGAGAGAGGGACCTACTTCCAACTCTCTTTGAAAGTGCTCTAAACTTTCTTCGTTCTTCTTAAATGAAATTTCTTTTTGTTACACTGAAAAAACCCCCCATCAAGGCCGAATGTCGTCAAATGCTTTTCTATATCAATTGACATGATCCTGTGATTTTTTTTCCTTTTGCCTTCTTTAAGCCAAATAATGTATTATTCAGAATGCTTTGGGCTGCAAATAATAGATTCAACCAGACTAAGATTTGATTAAATTAAAAGAACTTTATTTTTTTCCCCCTGAACAAGACATCTGGCTGAGGGTAGGCAGTTCCAAGGCTGGCTAACTCAGCAGCTCAATCACGTCAGGCTCTGGGTGTTCTCTGTGATTCTCTAAGTTTTCCATTCATGGTTGCAAATCGGCTGCTGAGGCCCCAAATGCCTCAAGTAGACAGGAAGAAGGGGATGCACTCTCTTTTTTTTAATCATGAAGAAAATCTTTCTTAGACACCCAAAGGGCTTTTATGTCTTGTTGACCAAAATAGGCCCATGTCCAAGCCTAAACCAATCTGGAAAGGGGAGTGGAATTTCCATGAATAATTTACTCCAGTATTTCTCAATAGGGGTGCTTTGTGGTTTTACATGAAAATTTGTTTTGTGCAGGATTGTCTTGCTCATTACAGGACATTTTGAATCCCTAGCTCTCACTTTTTAAATGCCAGAGGAGCCCTTTAGTCACTGTGATAATTTCCAACTTTTCGGGAGCGGGGTGGGGAGAGGGAGGGGGGTGAGTGGGGAGAGCAGGGGGGTGGGGAGTACAAGGATGGGGTCTGGGGTGGGGAGTGGGAATACCACTTCCCACTGAGAACCATTATGATCTACCCCAGGGGAATAGGCCCATTTTTGCCTTATAAGATTTCAGAGAAGGAGGAAATGGCTATTGAGTGGACATTCAGCAGTGTTATCCCTTGTAGGGGAAAAACATCTTCAGGGGAAACAGAAACATTAATGGATTGGGAGGGGGGTCTCAACACTCTCTCCCAGGGCCTTGAAATCCAGTGGGACTTACATTTTCTGCCATCAGATGCCTTCAAGGTAGCAAATGGGCCCAGACTTCTACCAGCTCTGGCCCTATGATGAGAGGAAGACTTCAGTGGGAGAGGGAACTTGTTCTTAACCAGGCTTACCTCTCTCTTTCTCTCTGGTGTCTTCTTCTGATAGTGAAAAATCTTAGCCTAGAAGGGATCTTGGAGATCATAAAATTTTTTTTAGAGAGATGAAGACACTGAAGCCCAGAGTGATGGAGTGATTAGCTCAAAGTCAGCCCATGGAGTGATCAAGCCAGGACTGGCACAGTTGAACTTTGTCTTTTGAGTTCCCAGTCAGCTGCTTTTCTTTTCTTTTTCATCTGTCAGAGATGTCTAATATTTATTGAGTGTTTTCTGTGAGATACAATGTACTAAATTGTTACTGTCCAACCAGGTTCATCTACCAGCTGCCCAGGAGGAAGCCAATATCCAGAGACAGCAGGGTTTACAGCAGAGAGTTTATTCCACATAACTCTAAGCAGGGAGATGGGAGAAATTTCTTAAATTCATCTCCCTAAGAATCAGAGGAGACAGTGTTTTTGAAGACAATTTGGTGGGCAAAAGATTAGGCAGTCAGGGTCTGCTAATTGGCTGATTTGGGAGAGGAACCATTAGTGTTTTAGTATGGGCTGCTGTCTGGGTGGGTTGGCCGATCCACTGGAATGCAGTGGGGGTGGGGGACTGTCCCAGACCAGTTGAGTCGGTTCCTTGGTCTGGGTGGGCCAGTCACTGGAATGCAGGAGCAGAAAGATATCTCAAAAACTACCCCATAGGTCCCTAACAGGTGTTGTTTTATAAGGAGAAAGTTCAGAATCTTTATAACCAACAACTATGCATGACTCCAGGGTAAAGAAGCAAATGAGGGAACAGTGATTTTTTTTTCATTAAATCATAACTGTGTACATTTATGCATTCATGGGGTACAATGTGCTCATTTGATATACAATGTAGAATGCTTACATCAAACTGATTAACATAACCGTCACCTCACTTACTTATTTGCTGTGGTAAGACATTTATACTCTATTCTTAATAGTTTTGAAATGTGCCATTGCATTTTGCACAATAGGTGAAGTCCCCCTCCTTCCTCGTGCCCTCCCCCTCCCCTTCCCTCTTCCTCCTCTTTTCTCCTTCTTTCTGTACTATATTTGTGTTTTATCATTTATATAAATGTGTAGGTGATTATATACTGGTTCCAGAATAGTATTGAGTACATTGGATACTGTTTTTTTTCCCATTCTTGAGAGACTTCACTAAAAAGAATATGTTTCAATTCTATTCATGTAAACATAAAAGATGTAAAGTCTCCATCCTTTTATATGCTTCATAGTATTCCATGGTGTACATATACCACAATTTGTTAATCCATTCATGGGTCGATGGGCACTTGGGCTGTTTCCATGTCTTGGCTATTATGAATTTGGCTGCAATAAACATTCTGGGGCAAATGTCTTTGTCGTAAAATGATTTTTGATCATCTGGATATGTACCTAGTAGAGGAATTGCAGGATCAAATGGTAGATCTACTTTTAGCTCCTTGAGTATTCTCCAAACTTCTTTCCAAAAAGGTCATATTAGCTTGCATTCCCACCAGCAGTATAGAATTGTTCCCTTTTCTCCACATGCACGCCAACATCTGTAGTTTTGGGATTTTGTGATGTGCACAAAGCTTACTGGAGTTAGCTGATACTGGAGTTTGATGATATCTCAAAGTGGTTTTGATTTGCCTTTCTCTGATGATTAAAGATGATGAGCAGTTTTTCATGTGTTTGTAGGACATGTGCCTGTCTTCTTCAGAGAAGCTTTTGTTCAAGTCTCTTGCCCACAAAAAAATGGGGTTATTTGTTCTTTTCCTATTGATTAGTTTGAGTTCTCTGTGGATTCAAGTTATCAGACCTTTGTTGGAAACATAGCCTGCGAATATCTTTTCCCATTCTGAGGGGTTGTCTGTTTGTTTTACTTACTGAGCTCTTGGCTGTGCAGAAGATCTTTAGTTTGATCAGGTCACAGTAACATATTTTTGGGATTGCTTCAATTGCCAGGGGGGCCCTCCTCATAAAATATTTTCCCAGGCAGATTTCTTCAAGTGTGTTTTCTGCACCCTCTTCTAGTATTTTTATAGTTTTATGTCTTAAGTTTGAATTTTTTATCCAGTGGGAATCAATTTTTGTTAATGGTGAAAGGTGAGGGTTCATTTTCAGTCTTCTACAGGTTGCCAGTCAGTTTGCCCAGCACCATTTGTTAAATAGGGAATCTTTCCTCCAATGAATGTTTTTTAAAGTCTTATCAAAAATCAAATGATGGTAAGTGGCTGGGTTCATCTCTTGGTTCTCTACTCTGTTCCATATATCTACCTCTTTATGTTTGCACCAATACCATGCTGTTTTGATCACTATAGATTTATAGTATAGCCTGAAGTCTGGTAACATGATACCTCCTGATCTTATAACAGGAAAACCCCAGGGACTCAACCACAGCACTCTTTCTTTTTTTGAGATAGAGTCTCACTTTGTCACTCTTGGTGGTAGAGTGCTGTGGTGGCATAGCTCACAGCAACCTCAAACTCTTGGGCTCGAGCTATCCTCTTGTCTCAGCCTCCCGAGTAGCTGGGACTATAGGTACCTGCCACCGTGCCTGCTTATTTTTTAGGGATGGGGTCTTGCACTTGCCCAGGCTGGTCTAGAACCTGTGAGCTCAGGCAATCCACCTGCTTTGGCCTCCCAGAGTGCTGGGATTACAGGTGTGAGCCACCACACCCGGCCCATGAAACTCTTAGAAGTGATCAAGGAATATAGCAGTACAAATCAGTGGCTTTTATAGATACCAATAATAGTCAAGCTGAAAATATTGTCAAGGACTCTATTCCTTTTACAGTAGTGCCAAAGAAGATGAAATATCTGGGAATTTACCTAACAAAGGATGTGAGAGATATCTATAAAGAGAATTATGAAACTCTGACAAAAGAAATAGCTGAAAAGGTTAACAAATGGAAAAACATACTAAGCCCACAGCTGGGAAGAATCAATATTGTTAAAATGTTCATACTACCCAAAGTAATCTACAGATTTAATTCAATCCCTATTAAAGCACCAATATCATACTTGAAAGAGCTTGAAAAAAATAGTACTTTGTTTTATATGGAATCAGAAACAACCTCAAATAGCCAATACATTACTCAGAAATGGGAACAGTGATTTTTTATTTTTTTGAGACAGAGTCTCAAGCTGTCACCCTGGGTAGAGTGCTATGGCTTCACAGCTTACAGCAACTTCCAACTCCTGGGCTTGAGTCAGTCTCTTGCCTCAGCCTCCCAAGTAGCTGGGACCACAGGTGCTCGCCACAACACCTGGCTATTTTTTGGTTGCAGCCGTCATTGTTTGGCCGGCTCAGACTGGATTCGAACCTGCCACCTTAGACTGGATTCGAACCTGCCACCTTAGGTGTATGTGGCTGGTGCCTTAGCCACTTGAGCCACAGATGCCGAGCCAGAACAGTGATTTTTATCAAGCAAATGAAGGGATGGTGGCTGATTACTACCATTATTTTAGCTACATCTGTTCCTTGGAAGAGTTTTGGGGCCCTTACTCTAGCTTTTGCCTTGGACTTTTTTATCACTTTGGAAGTGCGTTTTCAAAATGATTTTTATCCTTTATCATTTTCATCTTTATAGCAATGAAGTAGGTACTCTTAGTGTCTCCATTTTAAAGATTAAGAAATTGAGGGCTAGAAAGATTAAAGAAGTTGTCCAAGGTCTATTTCCAGAATCAGCTTGAGTAGCTGTTACACCATACTGCTTTCCCACTAGAACAGCCACTGTTGCTGACATTTATTCTGGAGGGCAGCAAGACATCCTCAAAGGCCAGGTAATTCCTCTGAGTCTGTACCCACAAGCTCAGTGCCTCCCTATCAGTTGGCAGAATCACGGAGGGAAGATGAATAAATTTACTCCAGTTCTGTTTGACTGAGAAGGGCTAAGAGATCACAAGCATGATTCAGCCATATTATTTTGCTTTTTCTAAAAAGAAAACTCCTTATTAGATCAACAGTTTAACTATTAGGCTATGTCTTAATTATAACTTAGGTCTTGCAGTTCTTAAGAAAAGATATGATTAGGGCAAAATTAAAATATGGCAATGAGTATAAGTTGTCTTATGCAAGTGCTGTTTTCAATTACTCCTTATCTAAGCCTTGGCTTTCTTTCCTCTTTTACATTTTCTAAGTGATTCCAGGCATTAAAAAAACTCTTGCTTGTGCAGGGCTCCCAGAAACCTAAACTAGCCACTGTAAGCTTTGGTGTAGACATGTTCTTAAGAAGACAATTCCCCGGGCATTTCTACTTTGCTTCTATTTGGAATTATTCATGACTGACATCTCCATCTTTTCATCTGCTCATCCATCCATTGATCCATCAATTGATTGATTGATTGATGTATCCATCTATCCTTCTATCCATCCATTCACACAGCTATTCTTTCATTCAACAATGACTTACTGAATTTCTACTTATTGTGACCCTACTATATTTTAAATGCCATACGATGCTTATCTAAGACTTTTACTGAAGAGCTGGCTTTTAGTTTTGACTGCTTTTATCTTGTTCTTCAACTCTTATTTTTGTCGGTCAGAACAGAAAATCTGTAGAAAAGATCTAGCTACCAAGACGTGGGCTGCTCTGGCCTATGGCAATGGCTTACTGCCTTCGTGTCTTCAAGCTGACCCGCATCTGCCTGCAACACAGTGTGTGCTCAGTAATGCTCATGGAACAAAAACCGTGTTGTTTCTCTTCCAGAAAGTGCTATAATCTTCTCGTTTTGATTGAGAGTAGGTTTACCTAGGTGATTGTATCCTTTTGATTTCTTTCTCTCAGTGGGACAGATTCATTGAAAAGACAGATAGTCTTCCTTACATTATGGTGTTCCTTGAAGATACTTTTCATCCCAGATGAAATATTTCTGGTCCTTCAACATCTCCTTCAAACATCAATAAACTAGTGGCCTTTCCCCCAACCTCTTAAAGTCTTCATGGGGAATCGGTTACTCTCTCTCGGTTCCCATGTGATCCTCTCCATTCTTTTGTCTGCCCACTTGTCCATCCATCCATCCCTCCACTCATCTAGCCTTTCACCCATCAATGACTTAGTGAATATCTTCTTACTACAAACCTACGGTGCTTTCCATGTCACACGATGTTGAGCAGAGAGCTCGTGTGGTTTGTCTGCTTCTTGATTAGGTGTATTTTTCTTCTCCAGTAGGTTATAAAGCCTTCGAGCAAAGACAGAAAAGAATCTGACTGCTCTTTTCATCCCAAGTTCCCAGAGGAAGCTATTCAATCAATGATTGTAGAATTGTATTATCCATGCAATAGAGCCTGTCTTCTCTTCAAGCCTTCTTAAACAGGCACTGCTCTCCCCCTCCTTAAGCCGTATAGGATATTTAAAAAGCATGAAGCAACAATAATTTCATCAGAGCATGAAAGAGGATGCAAAAAGAGAAAAATAAACCAAGGCAGAGTTCCTGGGAATAATCAGAGGGTGTCACAATCATAATTACAGGACAGTGGATGGATGTATCCCCACCCCATGGGAGGACTTTGATTTCCTCATTATCTGTGTAATCTTTATCATCCTCTCAGCATCCCTTCTGACATCTCTCTTGCTCTATAGATAGGAATACTTAACCCCAGAATGGGCTAGAGGCTTGAACCATCTCATGTGGAAAGTCAGAAATTGAGATATCGAGAATAAAATAGGCATTGTTAGATTTCAATAGTTTCGATCAAATCAGGATATCATCAACATATCATATTTACTATTTATCGAGCGCTTATCGTGTACCGAGAGCTTTATGTGCATTATCCTTTCCCCTCAATCTTTAAAACATTAAAAACCTGCAAAAAAGTTGCAAGAATACATAATGAAACATCATGTTGCTTTATTTTTTACATTTAGTTTCTTAGACCTAGTTTCACATTTTTGATTTACTTCTCTCTGTCTCTATGTGAGCTATTGGAGGGTTATAGGCAGACATAATGATACATCACTCCTAAATATTCTGCCATATATCTCTAATATCCTGTTATATATCTCTTCAGAATGAGAACATTCTCCTATATGACTGAAATACAATGATCATACTCAGAAAAAGTTAACATTAAAACAATTCTACAATTTATTATGTTAATATAATCCTTATTCCCCTATTTTTTCAGTAGTCTTTCCTCCCTCCCTCTTCCCTTCTTTCCTTCCTTCCTCAACTGTTTCTTTCCATGTAGGATATGATCACATTGCATTTACTTTTCATGTTAAGTCTCCTTTAATTAGAATAGTTTCTCAGCCTCCTCCCCTCCCATGATATTTACAGTTTTAAAGAGTACAAGCTAATTGTCTTGCAAAATGTCCTTAGTTTAGATTTGTGTCGTCTCCTCATGGAGAGATTCAGGTTAGATGGTGTTGTCAAGAATATAGCATATGTGGGAGTGCTGCCCGTGGCTCAGTGGGTAGGGTGCCGGCCCCATATACCGAGGGCAGCGGGTTCAAACCTGGCCCTGGTCAAACTGCAACAACAATAACAAAAATAACTGGGCGTTGTGACAGGTGCCTGTAGTCCCAGCTACTCGGGAGGCTGAGGCAAGAGAATCGTCTAAGCCAAGGAGTTGGAGGTTGATGTGAGCTGTGTGATGTCATGGCACTCTACTAAGGGCGATAAAGTGAGACTCTGTCTCTACAAAAAGAATATAGCATATGTGATGTTGTGTCCTTCTTAGTTCATCACATTAGGGGATGTAAAATGCCACTTTATCTCATCACTGACGATGCTATGATCATTTGGCTAAGGCAGTGTTTGCCAGATTTCTACATTGGGGAGGTACCATTTCTTTTGTAATAAATAAGTAATTTGTGGAGCAGTACTTTGTGGTTGTGTGAATACCCCCCCCCCCGCCCCACGGTCAGTCTTTTGTCCTGTGGTTTTAGCATCCACTGATGATAATGTTGCGGTATTGTTTTAAATTCCCACAGCAATCCTGCGAGGTCAGTACTATTATTACTCGTATATTCACAACGAGGAAGCTGAATCTTAGAGAGATAAAGACACTCGCTTTAAGTTCCACAGCTAGGACGGTGCAGAACTGGGCTTTCAACTCACATCTGGCCACCTTGAAAGCCTGTAACTACTACTACATTGTACTAGCTGGAGGAAGAATTTTTCATCTCTTCTGCTCCAGGCAAGACAAGGAAAAAGTGATATCAAAGATGATATGAAATACAATTTATTTCATCTCTCAAGTCTTTTCCTTCTTATTTCTGATGTATTTTTTTTTTCTCTGAAGCCTGATTCCTCTCAATTTACCCTTCTCTGACTGTTACCTGAAATGTGGTGAATAAATTGTGCTTTTGTCCAATGGACTCTAAACTATGGAGTTCTGCTCTGATTAGATCCCAGGGTGCCTCGGACTCTGCCTGGCTGCCCATACCACCCCATGAGAGAGGCAATTACATTCAGTAATGGTGTGTGAGAGCGTGAGAAAGACCTCTACTTAAATCCCCAGGGAAGATTTCAGAAAACTTTCTGGCTTCTTTCATAAAAGGGGACTTGGGGAACTTGGAGATAGGGGTGGGAGATAAGAGTTTTCTATTAGTTTAAATTTGCCAGTCAGGAATTAGATTCAAAGTGATAATATATTAAGACTGGAAAAGATCACCAAGCCTGAATCCCTTCCTTTATAGATGGAGAAACTGAGCCCCAGAATGGTAACCAGACTGCCCAGAGTCGTAGCTGTGGGCCCACAGATCTGGACCATAACTACGGATTTCATGCTTATGCTGCAAAATCACTAAGGTTATGCTCTTGTCCAACTCTTGCTGGGAGCCAAGAAAACCGACTTGCTTGCCAGGAACTTGCTCCTACCTCACCTGTCCCTTCTTGGACTTGTCCTTTGGAAGCCATTTGCTCATTCTTTTCTTCCTTCCTTCATTGCGTTGTTCATTCTTAACCAACATTTATTATCCTCTTGCACGTGCAAGGCTCGGGGGTATGAAACACAAAGAAACATAATGTCCACCTTGAAGGAGGTCACTGTTTAGGTGGGCAGGGAAATAGAACCTCACACCATGAGACAATATGCTAAGTACAAGAGCAATGCTCATCTACTGCTGCTGGGGTGCTGGAAAGGAAGGATGCCTGGAAATTAGGTGGCCAGCTGGGAGCTGGCTTGGGAAAGTGGGACCGCAGAAGAACAGAGAGAAAAGCATGGGAAGTGAAACGGGGCAGGAAGGGCTTGTGGATGCGAGTGGAGGAGATTCTGGATGGCAGCTGGAGATGTACCCCATCATGGACACAGGATTCACTAGCACAGCTGGGAAGGCTGCATCTGTCATTAACCCTTAGAAGCCTAAAACTGGTTACTGGCTCAGGGCAGTTCGAAGTGCCTGAGCCTCCTCTGAGGCTTCCTAGTGTCCAGAGCTGCTTGTGCTTGTGGGCATGGGGGAGAGACCCAGTGGGAAGGAGTGACAAGGCTGCTCGGCAGCCAGGATGTAAGTGTCCTAGGGCACTAACTGTAGCTCTGGCCACGGGAGGCCCTGTGATCTTCCTGCTGGCTGCTCAGTGCACTGCATAACAGACACTTGGTTATAGGATTTAAGAGGCAATTTTTGGTTAGTGGGTAGAAGTGTGGGTTCAAAAATCATACTGCCTGATTTATCTCTGGTTCCTCTATTTATTAGCTGTGTGATCTTGGGTAAGTAACATAGCTTCTCTAAGCTTTGGTTTGTTCAGTTTCTCCCTGTGTGAAATAAGAATCTATTTATTTATTGATATAGAGTCTCACTTTGTTGTCCCTGATTGAGTACCCCGATGTCATAGCTCATAGTAACCTCTAACTCTTGGTCTCAATTGATTTTCTTGTCTCAGTCTCCCAAATAGCTGGGACTACAGGTGCCTGCCACAGTGCCTGGCTATCTTTAGAGATGGAATCTTGCTCTAGCTCAGGCTGGTCTCGAAACTGTGAGCTCAGTCCATCTTCCTCCTTCGGTCTCCCAAAGTGCTGGGACTACAGGCATGAAATAAGAATCTTAATAGTGGTGGAGCACAGTGGCCCAGCTACTTGGAGGCTGAGACAAGAGAATTGCTTGAGCCCAGGAGTTTTAGGTTGCCGTGAGCTATGAAACCATGGCATTCTGCCCAGGGTGACAAAGTGAGAGTCTGTCTCAAAAAAAAAAAAATCTTAATAGTACCTAATTACTGAAGTTTACTATGAGGATGAAATAGGTAATCCAGTCGGCGGAGCCAAGATGGTGGACTGCAGCCAGCTTTTTACAGAAGCTCCCGTCCAGAAGGAGGCTGAAAGGACAGAAGTTTAGCTAATTAGCTGATGGTTTGGAGCAGAGCCAAGAGAGAAGATTGAGGAGCACACTTCAACC
>CAUYQV010099347.1:0-21456 GCA_963574575.1 Galagoides demidoff | reverse complement strand
TTTTTTTGAGACAGAGCCTCAAGCTATCCCCCTGGGTAGAGTGCCATGGCATCACAGCTCATAGCAACCTCCAACTCCTGGGCTAAAGCGAGTCTCCTGCCTCTGCCTCCCAAGTAGCTGGGACCACAGGCACCCGCCACAACGCCTGGCCATTTTTTTTTTTTGGTTGCAGTCATCATTGTTGTTTGGTGGGCCTGGGCTGGGGATTCGAACCCGCCACCTTAGGTGTACGTGGCTGGTGCCTTAGCCGATTGAGCCACAGGCGCCGAGCCAAGTGCTCACTTTTAAAATGAGCTTTCAGCAGAGTTGCTACCACAAGAACCAAATTGGATGGCTCGGGGCCTGTAGCTCAGTGGTTAGGGCACCAGCCACATGCAGTGGGCCTGGTGCGTTCGAACCCAGCCCAGGCCTGCTAAACAACAATGACAACAATAACAACAACAACAACAAAAATAGTCAGGCATTGTGGCACCAATAGTCCCAGTTACTTGGGAGGCTAAGGCAAGAGAATCACTTAAGCTTAAGAGTTTGAAGTTGCTGTGAGCTATGACCCCACAGCATTCTACTGAGAGTGACATAGTGAGATCTGTCTCCAAAAAAAAAAAAGAACCAAATTAGAGACTTAATTCTAGAATTTTGGTAACTAAAAGGTTTATTTATTTGTTTATTTTGGAGGGTGTTGGTTCGCTTTTTCCCATCTACCTTCCACTTGAGAAGGTATTCATGGTGGAGGTAGAAAGAACATATTTAATCTTATTAAAGGCAGCTTAGGAGTAGTTGCAAAAAATCATCAAAGACAGGAAGGATGTCCCAGTGCTAGTTCATTGAATCTGGCATTAATAAGTTCTGTAACCTTGGTATGTTTCTGTTCCTCTGGGCTTTAGTTTCCCTGAATGTAAAATGAGGGTGTCAGACTGGATGATGCCTGAGGACTCTTCCTACTCTAGCAGCCTAGGTTAGGAGAGTATGTTTGGGTTTGAGGCAGCAGTTGATGAGTCCAATAGCCCATAATACTAGACAGGTTACCTCCCAAACACCTCTTCTACCACCAGCCACCATGGTCCTAGGCTGATTTTTGATGTCTATTAGCTAAATGCTCTTCCATTTCTGGCAGAAGCATCCAATAGGACGTGGTGTCCTGGATCAGAGACACATGGTGTCATTTTTCTTTTCATTTTTAATGGTTAAGTCTTATTTTGCTTTCTTTCTGTGTCAAGAACTGGCCTCAGCATAGAGAAGCATCACTCATGATGGGAAGGCAGAATCTGACCAAGAATACCAGCTCTTCTCTGAAAGGTCAACAGAGGCTGCTAAGAAACGCAATAAAGTTAATTAACACATACTGCACAATGACCATGCGCCAGGCACTGTGCTCAGCCCCTAAAGCGTTGATTTACTGAATCCTCACAAGGGACTAGACATTGTTGTTCCCTCTCATCATCTGAAGAAACTGAGGCTTAGTGTAAGTATGTCCTCAAGAGTCCACAGCTGGTAAGAGATAGGGCCAAAGTTGTAAATTGAATCTTGATTTTCAAGGGCTTGCACTGATCCCACTGGCTTCAAGACTCCAGAGTGCCCAATTCCTTACACATATAGTTGACACTCCACTAATATTCTTGAGAGCCTACTATAGAATAGGCTTTGTGCTGGGTCCTGGTGAGCAAATTAAACACAGTTTTGCCCTCATGAAACTTTAGACTAGGAGACAGACAATAGGCAGGACCACACAAATAAATGTCAAATGACTACTGGGATTAGTACTTGGAGAGGTACCCAGAGCTATGAGAGCCTGGAGAGTACTGGACTATTTGAGGAAACAGTTTGGGGAAGAACATTCCAGCAAAGGGAACAGTAAGTTCAAAAGTTGTGAATCAAGAAAGAATCCATGTATTTTTCTTTCTTTTTTTTTTTTTTTTTGAGACAGAGCCTCAAGCTATCCCTCTGGATAGAGTGTTATGACATCACAGCTCAAGGCAACCTCCAACTCCTGGGCTCAAGAGAGTCTCCTGCCTCTGCCTCCCAAGTAGCTGGGACCACAGGCGCCCGCCACAACGCCTGGTCATTTTTTGGTTGCAGCTATCATTGTTGTTTGGCGGGCCCGGGCTGGGGATCCGAACCCGCCACTCTAGGTGTACGTGGCTGGCGCCTTAGCCGATTGAACCACAGGCGCCGAGCCTCCATGTATTTTTCTTAGTAAATTTTATTAATATTCATTTGATGTGTAGATTGGGGAGAAATTCTGCATGTTAAACATAAAATAAGTACTGTGCCGATCCTTATTTAAGACAATTGCTGGACTTCAAAATTTGTTAAGATATAAAACTATCATGAACCATGATTTATTTAGTCAACAAACATTATTCAGAAAAATACTGGCTGAGATCCAGGGAGGAAAGAGTAGAGGCCCAAAGAGTTGAGCCCAGAGAGGTATTCAAGGGCGGGATCAGGCAATGCTTTGGATGAGTTGGGATGTTTTTCTAAGAGCAATCAACAGGAAGCTACCAGATAGTTATTTAAGAAGGTAAGTGACAATGATAGGGTTTATGCTGGGAAAGTGAAATGTTCTGAGGAGAATGGATTGGAGGGTACAGGGTGGAAGGAGGGAGATCAGGTAGGAGGCCATAATGATAGTCCAACAGGAGGTGACAGTGGAGTTGATGAGGATGGTGATGATGGGTAGGAAAGACACAGCATGCCATGTTCCATTCATCTGATTGGTGCTCACCTAGCTTCTTCTCTGCCTGACCTGGGATCCACCTTCTGGGCTTGCTCTCTCCCCCCTCCCAATAAGGCAGTGAGTTTTGCTTAGGTCCCTGCCTTTAACTGCCTTCTGGTTCCTCAGTGGCCCCTGCTCCCGGCAGCCCAGTCTGTTCAGCTTGGCTCCCAAGGAGGTCTTTTTCTCCAGTGAGTGGGTCTGAAGAATGACAGAGCCGCTCACTAATCTGATCCTGCTCTTGCTTACTGAGGAGGGGACTTGGCAGGGGGTTGCTCTGGTGTGCTTGTCCTTCTTATGTTAACTGCAGGCCCCAACTTAGAGAAAAGCTAGGGGATTACTGCTCCTGGGGCTCCCTGCCCCCTCCTCACCCCAAAACAGCTGAAGGAAAGGCTTGCACTTTCTTCTATGAAAAGACACATTTCTGTATTTATGATAGGGAGAGAATATATTTTAAACCTGCCTTTTCTGGTGATAAGAAGCATACAATCCTATTAGAGAAAATGGGAAAGTACCCAGTATTCATAGCACTATCCACATTTTTTCATATTTCTGCTGCAATCGCATGTATTTATTTTTAAATGGTCAAGGTCATATATACTGAATGTAGTTCTGTGTCTCTTGCCCTTTTCACCTTGTGTTTTAAACATTTCCCTGTCTCATTAAAACCATCCATACGCAATTCCAATATCTGCAAAGCAGTCTTCTTTTGATTCTTTTAGCAATTATTTTTAGAATGCCTAAAGTAGTCTTTAAAAAAATACATTTTACCTAGCCTTTCTCCATGTTTTGGACATTTAGTTGTTTGTAATTTTTAGCATTTTAAGGAGGGCTGTGAGAAACATCTGTTTATAAATCTTTTCCTGCACTTTGGACTCCCCTCCGGTAGACTTCTAGAAGGAATAGTGAGGGAAGTTGTACTACAGGAACACAAATATCTATGTAGGATAGCTCCCCGGCTAAAGCAGCTCAGTTCCAGTCCTGGAAGCTAAATAGTAAACTAGTCTCTTTTCCTCTGTAAAGACTCAGTGCCTGGCATCACTTTATTGACCAAGCAGTGGCTAGTAGGTGTCTCTGTCAGGAACTACCTCTTTCTCTGGAGCCCCCACTGGATTATGGGCTTGAGAGGCAGCTGGAGCTGTGATTTGAGTGGTTTCTCTCTTGGTTTTGTGGCTGGCAGGGCAGAGAGGGCCCTCTCAGTCCTGAGAGTTTGGTTCATCTGCCACTGAGAGCATCATTTCCCCTTTCCGGGCCAGTTTCCTCTTATGTAAAAGAAGCAGGGAGAGGAGGCAGGAACAAGTGGGTTTGACCAGATTTTGTTCTTATTGCTGTTAAAGTAGCAGAACCCTTATTTCAAATTAAACCTTACCAGAACCCCAATCTATAGAACAGATTAAGGTACAATTGCCCTCGTAGAAATGCAGGCAGAGGTGCAGGGGAGGAGTTGAAAACTCTAGTCTAGAAGATGCAAGTTTAACTCCAGTTCAGTTTTCTTACCTATTGCTGAAGTTAAAAGAAAAAAAAAAAAAACCTTCATCTATATTTAAATCCTGCAAAAGTGCTGATTGATGAAATCTTTTATCTTTAGAGCAGTTTGGAAATCAGGCAAAGTGGAGCACAAAGCCATAGATGTTTAGAGAGGGAGTGAGCAGTATGTGAGACACGCTGAAAGGGTGACCCTGGCACTTCTAAGAAGGCAGCAGCACAATGGACTCTTCGAAAGAAGCAGCGTCAGAGTTTATTCCTCCGTTGGCACCCCCCACTTCAATGAGGCGAATTGCTTGTTTTTTACCTTCCTTTTCCTGTAGTCCAAACTTGAGGGGAACCCATAGACAGGTATTTTATTGAAGGCCGAACACTGTGAAAGATGTGAATGGGGGACGGATGTGACAGGAGAGTTTCCTCGCTCCCTGTGGGACTTTGGAGCACCGCAGGTGGGACAGGGGCGATGCAGGCTCACCCACCAGGCAGCCTGTGGATTTGCTCCAGCCACAGCAGCAAGGGTTAAAGCACCAGGCCTCTAAGAGGGGCCTGAAGTCGGTGGCCCTAGGACGGAGAGGAGGGAGTACTACGGAGGCCGAACCCCAGCCTGGGACGCAGCAGGCCCGGGAAGGAGTACCCGGTGGAAGGCAAAGTGTCTGGGTCTGTAAATCAACGCTGGCCCCTTCCCACCCTAAGCTGCAAAGTGGGGGATGGGGTCTGGGGGTGGGAATGGCACTCCTCTTGGGGGAGGAGTGGCGCTGCCTTCCCAGGGAGACTCGACCTTTCTTAAAGAGGCGGGGTGGGTTTAGTCTCCAGGATCCGCAGTGATGTGTAAAAAGCGGGCACGACCCCCGAAGACTCAGAAAGCCCCCGCCCCTCCCCCCCCAGGCCCGCCCTGGCCCGCAGGTGAATGGCTGGCCCGCACAAAGGAAGCCCGTTGGAAATGTGGAATTCGGACCAATTTACGGGAAATTCTGTCGCCTAGGGTCCCAGCAGACCTCAAGCAAAGAAACCTGTGGTCAGTAGTGGATGAGGATAAAAACAGTGCACCAGCCAAGCTTATTGGAAAGGCCGAGTTTAGTTATTCTGGGATAGCGAGGTAACAGGATTAAAGGGATTAAGGAAATCACCTCAAACAGCTGAGGAGGGGGTAAAAAAACACTGGTTCTATTTGTTTTCTTCGTAGGCCCCAAACAGATACACTGGGGCCGTGTGGCCTGATTCGAAATGAAGGCCCTTCGGGGAGCACAGTGGAATGACCGAGGGTCAGGGACTGGAATAAAGTGGTGAGGAGGTAGGAATAGAAAGCGGGTTTAAGGCTCTGGATGAGAGGGACACTCTTCCAGAAAACAGATGAGTGGACTGAGTTGACAAGTTAAAAACAAAAAAAAAAGCCCTGGGAGGCATTTTAGAGAGCTTTGAAAATCTAAGGAGTACTTCTGAAGATCAACTTTTCCAGTGTTGAAAGCTGAGCTCGCTGCTTCTGGTACCAAGGTTGCAGTATATTTATTTCCTGCTGGGGATCCCTGTAACCATTTATTTTAAATAGGATCATTGAGGTTTCCGAAGGGTTTTCGTTTTATAAATATTTCAGTTCGGCTCAAATGTCTTCCCGCCCCAGTGCACAAAGCCAAAACTGCCCCTTTTTTGGTCGGTTTCAGTGGCCGCTGCCATCCCTGCCCCGCGTGGCTGCGGCAGCGGACAGTCCTTCAGCGGATGCTCACCGCGAGCAACAAGTGCGCGACCGCGGGCTTGCGCCCCAGCTACTGCGTGCCGGCTCCGCCAAGGCGCTCCCCGGAAGACAAACTGCTGTCTCATTCGAGTTCCAGCTTAGACTTTTCGGGAGCTGGTGTATTTTGTATCACCAGTAGTTAAAAAGAAACCACTTCAGATCTTGCTTGCCTCCCCCCAGGCCCTACCCCGCCCCCAGGATGGGACCTCGGTTATAAAACCGTTTGTTGGTCCCCTTTCCAACCCGCACCTAAAGTTTCAGGCCCGCAAAATTATAAGGACTCCATTATGTTGGTTATAAAATTTATTGATCTCTCATTTAGGAATTAAGAGTAAAACCTTGAAAAACCTGAAACAAAATAGCCCCTTCCCCACTACCCAAACGAAACAGAAACACATTAGAGCGAAGAAATATCAAACAGATCACGGCAGAAATCACCAACTCAACAGCCTAAATGCGGACTGGACAAACTGTCCCGCGGCCAGGGACGGCGAGGCGGGAGACACACGCACACTTGGCTATAAATTAACATTGGCTTTAGCTGCCGAGCCTCTAGCCGCGGTCAGCCCCCACAAAAAAACCACGAGGAAAACAGATGCAACCCGACTGGGGGCAGGGGCGTTGCAGTTCTCAGGCCAGCCTCACCCGAGAGTATGCTTCTCCCATTCACTCCTCTGCTAATTGCAAACTAACAAGACAACATTTTCAAATGCAACAGAAGAACCCAGGAACTCGGGAGGAGGAGGGGGCTGCTTTTTCTCTGCAAACATCACAGCGATTCCCAGCCTACAAAGGAGAAGGGAGGGGCAGCGGTGAGGGGCAGGCGAGCTCTCTAAAAGTCCCATTTCCGCTGCTCCTGACTTCTTTTTGCTTTTGTACAAAACCCGACAGCTACAGTAAAACTTTCTGTCCTTCCCATCACCAGTACAAGGCAACAGTCCCAGGCAAGCAAAGCTAAACAACAAGGCGTCCCAACTTGGGGTTTGTGGGGCGGGTGGGGGCTAGGGTCGGGAGCGCAGGCCGGCGCTCAGATATGGGTGAGTGGCACCGTTCCGTTGACGGCAGTCCCGGCGCCCTGGTAGTGCTGGTGCACGCCGTGCAGACGGCCGCCGGGCAGCGGGGAGGCGGCATCGGCCGCGTCCCCACCGGGTGGCAGGTACATGCTGATCATGTCGCGCAGGTCGCCAAGGCACGCGCGCTGCGAGTGCGATGTGATGGCAGGCGGCGGCGAACTGGGCTCCGTCTTCACTACCGAGCCCATGGGGCCCAGGCTCATGGCGGCTGCTGCGGCAGCGGCGGCAGCGGCTGTGGCGGGCTGTTGCCCGTAGGCGGCCGCCGCAGCGGCAGCAGCTGAGGGCGCCATACCCCCGTAGCCCGAGGCGGCTGCGGCTGCAGCCGCTGCATTCATGTAGCTCTGGGCGCTGGGAGGCATCATGGGGCTGTACTGCAAACCGGCCATGTCATAGCGGTGCATCTGCGGCAGCGCGGGTGGCGGCGGCGGGCTGCTCATGCTCGGGGGCTGCGCGTAGCCCAGCTGCTCCTGCACTAGCGAGTACGCGCCGTTGGCCCAGCCGTTCACGTGTGTGTACGTGTCCAGGCGCTGGCCCACGCCCACCGGGCTGCTGGCGGCGGCAGCGGCGGCGGCAGCGGCGGCTGCAGCGGCTGCGCCGGGGGGCAACAGGCCGCCGGGCAGGGAATACTTGTCCTTCTTGAGCAGCGTCTTGGTCTTGCGGCGCGGCCGGTACTTGTAGTCCGGGTACTCCTTCATGTGAACCGCGCGCAGTCGCTTGGCCTCGTCGATGAATGGTCGCTTCTCGGCGTCGGTCAGCAGTTTCCAGTCGGCGCCCAAGCGCTTGCTGATCTCAGAGTTGTGCATCTTGGGGTTCTCCAGGGCCATCTTGCGCCGCTGCCCGCGAGACCACACCATGAAGGCATTCATGGGACGCTTTACTCGGTCCTGGTCGCTGCCCCCTCCACCGCCACTCGCACTACCACTGCTGCCGCCGCCTGCGTTCCCGCCGCCGGCTGCGTTCGCGCTACTCTTGCCTGCGCCACCTGGAGCGGAGGAGCCTCCGGTGGCCGCTGCTGGGGTGGGAGTCCCCACTGGGTTCTTGAGCTCAGTCTCCAGTAGGCTGTACATTGCCGGGGCGGGAAGAAGGTGCGCCAGCGTGGCGGGAGGAGAAGGCGCTCCCGGAACCGGAGCAGCCACGGTGAAAAGACCCGGGGACTCCGTCGGAGGGAAGCTTGGGGGCCTTTGGGCCAGCGAGTCGGGCGGGAAGGGCAGGCTTGCCGAAGTGCTCAGGGCTAAGTTAGCAGGAACCCACAGGCTACTGGCACCTGATGCGTTGTCTCCAGCGGGTCGCATTCACAATCCGGCCTGGTGCTCGCGGGGCCCCTTATATACCTGCTCAGATCCCCTGGGGTTGGGGCTCGGTCCGCCCCTCGCCACCCGGAGGCCTGGTGATTGACAGGTTTGCAGTGATGCGCCCTGGCCAATCAACACCGAGCCCCCGTTTGGCCCGGCTGGAAAAAAAAGTTCGGGGAGCACTTCGGTTCACCCTCACGCCCTTCTTGGGCCGAGTGACGTGATGAGAGTTATTCAGGAGGCGGGAGTTCCAGAGACCCGCTCTTAGACCACCAATTAGGTCTGAAAAAGTTTGAAAGAACGAAACCCAAAGAGGTGAAGGAGCTGGGAAGAGGGGCACGCGCGTAGGATTGGGGGAGTGTCCGAGGGGCGCCTGCGGGATTCAGAAAACAACTTTGCAACCCCGTCAGGGCTGACTGGCACCTTGTCCCGGGGTCAGTCTTCAAGGCTTCTCGCTGCATGCGCGTAGGTCCTCTGGCCGCTTTTGTAGCTAGCTCTAAGGACACCAGGCACAGCCAGCTAGCTACACAAGCGGGCTTTGGGACTCAAGGTGCATCCCGGGTGTCCCAGGCAGCAACCCCAAGAAACCACCCCTGGAATCGGCCAGTGGTTGCTGTGTGTGTCCGGGACGGAACTGGGGCCAGAGGCCCAGACGTGGGAGACGGCTTCAGGACTGCGGAGTGCACGGGGATGCGAGGCTCTTGGGGGTTCGTAGGAAGGGAGAAGTCTGTTGCCCCGCCTTCTGAGCCTGGTGGAGACACTCGTATGCGGCGTAAGGAGTGTGTGTGTGTGTGTGTGTGTGTGTGTGTGTATGTGTGACGTAGAGGGTGAATCGGCCTCCGCTCTCTCGCTCCCGGCCCCCGCTTAGCGGCCCCTTTTTGTCTCTGTTCTCTGGCCATTTCGGTTTTTCCAGTCCGATGCCCCTGAGGGGGAGGGTCGGGCCCCTTGGAAAATCCGTTTTCATGGCAACAAGGAGTCTGTCTGAGTGAAAGAAAAGTTTCTTGGAGGGGGGGGACAGTGGCCGGAGCAGAGCCGAGGCTGTCCTCCAGGCAGACCGCCGGGCCCCCTCCGCTGGCCGCGCACCTGCCAGGACCACTGAGCGCTGCTCTCCGAGCGCAGCCGTGCCGCTTCTCCCCGGAGCAGGCTCTGCTAACGGATTCTGCCCTTCTTTTTTTGTTTTACAGACTTCTGGCTGGAGCCCCAAGATTAGGGACAGGACATTTCGCTTGCTTGTCCGGTTTTCTGCCAGAGACTAGCGGCGCGGGAATCCGGGCTGCGGGGAGACATAACCCCAACAATCGCCACCGCCAGCTAAAGCAAGTGGCACAGCAATCAAAACTCTCCAAGCCACCAGAGGCGGCGAGTAGGAATGAGAAGCCATCCAGGCAGATGTGGCAGAAGCTGAAATAAGGTGTCCGCGCTGTGTGGGGTCTCATCCCCTGCCCCCAGTCCTGTGGAAAGGTGGGGAACTAGAAGGAAAGCATAAATCTCAAGCGTGTGGGTGGATGAGAGGGATCCCAAGCTCCTAGCTCTAGTTTCTAGGGTTAATGCGGGACTGGGCAATCCTGGGGTACCTGCAGGCAGGGCTCGTCTCCCTTTTTCTCCACTACAAATTAAAAAGTAGGCTACTGTGGCTTGGGAGACACAGAGCAGGCCAGTCCCCCCTCTACTAGGCGTACTGCTAGCACCAAAATCGCTGCTTCCAGCCTCATCATCTTCCAGAAGTTTTGGGGTCCCAAAACCTACGGGTTCAGTTTGTGTTTCACATGGTCTGAGTGATCAGGCCTTAGTGATTTAGGGCTTTAAAGTGAACTATCAGGAAGCTTTCTATGTATGGATATATATTGTTTGCGAATGTGTGTATATGTATGTATCCGCGCAAGCACGTGCTCATGGATGTGAGCAACACAGCGAACAAGGGCTGGAAGATTTGTCTCAGGAAACAGAATGATTAGGCAATCCCCCCACCTGCACCTGTTCCCTTGGCAAACTGGCTGACAGTCAAATTTTCTTAGGCAAAACCACCTCTCCCAAAGAAGCCAATGTGCAGTAGCCCCTGCCCTCCCGCCGCCTTCCACACATGCCCTCTCTTGGCTTTTCTGCACCCCAGGCTGTTGCTAAGTGAAGCTCATTTTAGGAAACTACCCAACCGACGCGCGGCCTGGCGTCCAGTAGCCTGACAGATGTCAGGTTTCTTTCCAAGTTTTAGGACCCAAGTAAGCCGTTGTGGTGACATCGCCCAGGGTTCATATTTCCCAAGGCAGGGGAAAGGGTGCTGGGGCAGTGATCCTCCCCGCAGCAGATGAGTTGCGGGAACCTAGTCACTGTTTCCACCAGTTTGTCATTTGATAAACACCTAGCCGAGGGGCTTGAGTTTATCTTTGCCTTTTATCCTCCTGCCAGATTTACAGATGTTATTTGCCAGGCTCAGGCATCCTCTCTCTCCCACCTTCGTGGCTTCCCTCGGAGGCTGTGATCAAAATGATCTCCCGTGCGTGCCTGGCGGCTCTGGGGTGGTCTGCATAGCCCCAAGTTAAGAGCCACTCCAGATTTCCTTTAAAACTCTTCTGAGGAAACTTTCCGGACACAAGCTAACATTTCAACACACAGACATAACTACCATTGCGGATGTGGAGAGATGCAGGGGAAAGGCTGAAAGGAAATCAGTTCTTTTGGCCCATCAGCAACTGCAAGCTCAGGCACCAGCCCAGCAGCGCGACCTTCTTTGAGGGTCTGCAGGAGTGTAGCAGCAGGTACTACAGTGCTTCGGATACTGGCTGCAGGGAGGCGGAACCTGAACCTCAGTGTCTCCAACCCCCACCCTGCACCAACCGAGGAAAGCAGGGGAACACAGCGGGAACCAGAACCGGTCCTTTACAACCTCTAAAGTAAGAAGAGAGCACTCTGAAGCAGCTTTCTTGTCCGCACCCGTTCCCCTCCTCCGCGTCCCCAGCGGGCCTCCAGAAGACTGTGGGTCGTGCACAGATCCCAGAACCCCAAGCCCAGAACCGAACAAGGGTCCCCACCCCCATTACCCCGCCCTCCCAAGAGAGCTGTGGCTCTCTTCGCCTGGAGCCAAGCCTGGGGCTCCCAGGACCCAGGGCGCGACAATAGCGCCGTTTATTGGCTTTGGTTGGAAACTTCACCCAGTGTCACCCTTTCTCACCTAGCCCTCCTGGGGAATTGGAAGTCGCCCCAAGCTGGAAAGAGAGGCAGCCAGCTTCAGGTTCGTTGTGGAGCAGAAGTGCTGCTCATCTTTAGAGGACCGATTTTGAAAAACTCTGAGACCTAAGGACCCAGACTCCACTACGACTTCTGGGGGGCTCAGGGTACATAGGGCATCCCCTCTCTACATTCCTCCTGCAACAAGCACTGGTAGAAATTAGGTGTTTCAAGGGCCTAATATCTGCAAAGTGTATTCTTAACAATTGTACCTCATAGGTACTGATAAAGCAGGGAAAGGGCTATCTCATCACCTGTGCAAGGGAACCTTCCTTGATTCCTTCTCAGTAACAGTTCATAAGGGACATTTTATGGAATGTCCAGCACTATTAGGACCCAAGCTTTTAGAAGAGGTGTCATCTGTGTGCTGGGTAGAATGTGGTGAGTGTATCAGCGTTGCTTGAGGGACAGAGGGACAGGCAGTATTTGGGCTCACTGAGGTCTACGGCGGCCTGACAATAGTACCAGCAAAGGTGACCCTTTATCTGTGGCCAAGAATTTGCTTTTGAGGTTTCTCAGGTGTAATACAGCCCAATGCAGAGACTGGCTTTGAAAAAGTGAGAACAACTTATCCTGGGGACCTTTGGAGACACTTTGCTTTCTAACACACAAGAAGTTTGAGTTCTGAAAGCAATCAGTCCCATTTCTTCCTTGAGAACATTCCTTGACTAATTTGTTCTGGCTTCTAGCCAAGATTGTGTATTTAGGCCATGAACTGAGGGTCTTAATCAAAAATTTAGAGGCTTGGGTTTCTTGTAGAATCATCTCTTGTAAAAAGGTTGGAAAGTTCACTGTCACTACAACCTTGTGGAAGAGACAGCCCCTTCCTATTCCCAGAGCATTCAGTAGGGACCCCACCTCCCTGGGCCACCTGCAGCACCTCTTTCAAGTTCTAATGGAAATACTCTTTCTTCAGGTCTGGGAAGGAGCTGAAGACTCTAGGCTGGTGGGTACAGGTTGTAAACAATAACTTAATTGATGCTTTCTAAAGAAAAGTTAACTAGGAGCTGTGAGGTGTGTGAAGACCTGATTCTGGAGGTACCATAGACTCCTGTTGGTGGTTCAACTGTATTATTTCTTTAAATTACTTTTTAAAATTATCATGTGTACATAATAGTTGTATATCTTCATAGGGTACTTGTGATGCTTTGACGCAGGCATACAATGTGAACTGATCAAATCTCAGTGATCGGGAGTGACTATTATTAAGTTAGTGTCTACCTTAAAATAATTAAAAGAGTGATATAATTGTGCTCTATTGCAGTTTGGTGTTGCTCTTTTTGGAGGAGGGTACAGGGTACTTTTTAAAACGAGTTTCAAGTTAGATTCTCTTGGTTAGCTGAGCTGGACTTGGTAAACAGACTAGGGTAAATAGACTAGGAATCTCCTTGGCCCACACCTTGGCAATCAGTTTCCTTCCACCGGCAACATATTCAGGTATCAATCACCAACCAGCTCTCTTTTGTCTAGGTGCACAGCAACTGCAAGGAATTTGACAACTTTTTCGTCTGTGATCCCTCACTGACTTCAGGACTGGATGATAACGCTGCCATCTTCCCAGAGGAGGGAAGACTGCCCACAAAGTGGGTCCCTTCTCCAGACTGCCATCCCATCAGTCACCGCTGTGGGCCTCTAGGCCTCGCCATGCCCACCCCCACCCCACCTCTGCCTCTTCCCAACTCACAATTCTCAGTTCAGTTCAGCTCTTCCTGCAGCCAAACCTGCACCCCTGCAGAGCAGCCTACAGGGAACCCAGTATCCTCCCGTAAGGCCCGCCCTCTACTGTGGGGGTGGGGGTGGGGAGGTGACCTACTGAAAGCTCAGGCCAGGAAAACAGACTTAAAATCATCGTTATCAATACGTATTGTTGTTTGAATTACTCCACGTGTCACAGTTCCACATGGGTGTTCACACAGTAATTCAAGGGTCCACCAGGCCTGGCAGCACTCCCTGGAGAAAGGTGCTTAAAAACTCAATGAACCTCCAGGCACTTCCAGTGTGACCAGCTATATTGGATGGTGGGGGGGGGGTTGGGTAGAGCATCCTGGAGAAAATTTTAAATTTTAAGGCAAGTGGTCTTTTTACTCTCTCGATTTCATTTTTCTCCCTCTTTTCCCTCTTTTTATTTATCTTTTATCATTTTCTATTAAGAGGGGAGAACCATGGAATTCGATGGTATTTGCAGAATATCTATGTCCTTTTCTTCTCAGCCATCATTTCATTTCATAAACCTTTGTCATACAACTATTATGTGCTAAGTTTTGCACCAAGTAAGGGACGGAGACGCTATGCTTTCCCATTCTGCATCAGAAAGTAGCGAACACTTGAGAAATCCTCAAGAGGACTCCGGATTGTAAGTGGATGAAATTTTCTCTTACTGCTCCCCCATCGGATTCACGGAGAAATCTAGGCGTCACGGGAAGTGCTGCGTCCTGAACTGGGACCTGGTCTTAACCGAGTTCTTGCGCCCCGGGGCCTCAGGGACCACACTCTGTGCGCTGAGCGCGCGCGCGCTTTCCCACAGCGGCGCCCAGCTTGCGGAGCAGAGGTGCAGACGCAGAAGCACCGCGTGCCTGGAGCCCTGGCGGTCAGGCGTCCCAGCGCCACCGTCGGAGCGGCCTGCGGGCAAAGCTCTGAGGCCTCCGTTAGCTACAAAGAGCGGGGCGGAGGATGCGCTGGCTCAGGAGCAGCTAACCGCCGCTGCTTGCCAGGTACGAAGGATGTCTGTCCTCAAGCAGACGCATTTCTATGGGGGCCAGAGGCCTGAGAGCGCGACAAAACGGGGTATATGGATAGGTCTGGCCATGCTGTCTTTTTGCCGACTAGGCCATGGTCACCGTCACCCCAGTTCCATTTCTCCGGAAAGCGTCACCAGGTTAGGACATACAGGCTTTGCTAATGTGATGTTTGTGTAATTAACACCGTCTACCCTTGTTTCCGAACGTATTTCCTCTGGCAGCACAACCGCAGCTTTCAATGGAAAAAGCAACGGGAAGAACATCCCAATAACCCTTTCTAATGGGAAAAAACTGCCCCTTTTGTGGAATGGTTTCTTTACAAAGCCAATAACCAACCTTATTTTCTAGTTCCAATGGCTATCCCTTTATGAGTTATATTATTAAAGAAATCCGACACTAATTGTGCCGATTTAACTTGTTAATTAGTTGCAAATAAACTATTCATTAGTGGTAAAATAAAATAAAACCCATGTGCCTAGATATCATTCCACATTCACATATTGTAGTGTCTGCATAACATAGGCATACTAAATTAAGTTCCTAAAAGGTTTCTCCTCAGGATAAATAATTAAAATATATTCTACTTTAATTGACATTATAGAAGACATAAATGAGCTTTTCCTTTTAGAAAGAAATAGCCATTTCTAAATAAAGCTTGCTGTCTGGAGAATGGAGGCTTCAGCCAAATGAATAGTCATTACTACCTTTTCAACGACGTGGGCCTTTTGATCAGAAAAGAAATTAGCTCTAAAAAACAGACAATGGAAGCCTGCCCTGCAATAGGAAGAAAATTAGACGGCCAAGGCTCTTCACAACACCTATTTCTATAAACCATAGAGCTCCTTGCTTTTCAATTACAGCTGTTCATTTCATATAAGGAAAGGGGGGAAAACAGGCCTCTAATGTAAACTCCCTTTCACTATAAAGCCCTGCTCCTGGCTCACAGCCAGACTGCCTACTTACTATTGTTTTTAGTCCTCTCATCAATTAGCTAATACTATATATTTTAAATGACTCTGGGAGTATTCACAGACTCCCTCCCCACTTCCCTACCAAGACAAAACCCAAGCTGGACTCCCATGAAAGGGTTACCATTCCTTGCAAAGACACTTAAATGTATAAAGTTTAATGTTTCTATTGTTCCCCAAAGAAAAACCATATTGAAAACCCTGCTTTGTTTACTTTTTCTACATTTCTTAGTCCTTCATTGAAAGACCCAGACGAGGTGATGACAGGGGAGGGACATAAATGAGCAGCTTTCTGTATTGTTTCTAATTGTTCACAGAGCTCAGTCCATCTCTAGATAATTTTTCTGTGCCCTGCAGATGCTAATTTGGTTTATATATCTTTATGTTTTAAAAATATGAAGTTTGAAATTTGCTAACTCCATTGGTTTGGTGTCATTAGATAGGCTTTCATTAAAAAATGTTAATTCTCTACCATTTTGGTAAAATTATCAAGCCTGCAAGAAAAAAATCCCATTTTTATGGTGTGTGCTACAAAATAAAACCTTTCAATACACATAAAGTGATAATATGAGAGAAATGTTCAGTAATAATACCAGTGAGTCATAGTAAGCCTTTAGCTGTGTGTTCCAGAAATGGTACAATGAAGTTACATGTGTGGAAGGCTTTGCTTCCTTGCAAAGTAAAATACTTATCTATGTGATCTTTGTAAATCACTATGTAAATTCCTCCAGAGCTAAACAGTACTATAATCCAACAGGGTTGGTTTGGGATCTTAGTGGTTAGAATTGTACTAATGAAATGAATTAGTATCATTTTTGCAAAAACACAATTAAAATAATTGATTTGTTCACAAAATAAATATTTTTACAAAACTTAATGTTATTTAAATAAAGTAACCCAATAACCATGAAATGGCCCCTGAGAGCTGTCAGTCCCTTTATCCTTTAAACTTTAGAAAGAGATAACCAGCTAACTTAGAAGAATAGATAGAGCCACTAAGTTGCCTATTCAAAGTATGTATTTCTAAAGAACAACCAGCAAAAAAAAAAAAAGTTACTAGCTCATGTTTTTAGCATTCTTTATTGAGGATGAATGCTTGTTTCATGGCTTCCCATCATATTTGCAATATTTAGTAAATTGGTTTGTTTGTGCTTTACTTTTGGGCACTATTTTTTTTTTACTACTTTGTTCAAATGGCTATGAGAATACTGTTCTAAAAGCATTTTGCCAGAGAGTGCAAAGTTACCATATCCGATTTCTTTGGCAGCCAGAAGAAGGGACTCTTCCTACCTTTGGATTCCTATAATAGAGCATGCAATCTTACCAGTATGCAGGGCCTATTAGAAAGAATTCTACCAGTTCTACAGTTGGGGGAGGGGGGTGTTTGACAGGTTCCCAAGGTGAGGTTTAATAGTATGGGTCAGTAATGTGTGGTTGCCCATCAGTATCTTGGGAGTTGTCCAAGTTGCAAGTTGTCCAAATGTTTGGGTGAGTCTGATCTTGTGTATTGCTGCATTTAGTTTTAAAATTGGAAGAAAGAATCAAGTATGGTATGCTGTTGGCAACTGAGTTCGGATTTGGGAGGAATTATCAGAATTGCCAACCAAGACACCTGAAGCTTTAATTGCATCTTTGGAAGTGAAAAACATATTTAAAAGAGGAAAAAACGAACTGTTTCTCAGGATGTTAACATAAAATAGAGCCTAAGTACTTCCATTCTTTAAAATCAAGAAAATGAAGAAGAGGTCCCAGTGCTGGAGAAGAAATCCCCCAGGGTAGAATCTTTACACAGGATCTTTGGATTGGGCCAGTGTATCTTAGTTAAATCTTAGTGAATAAGAGCAGGGGTCATAGGGTCACATGGAGATAGGCAAAGTCATTCATTAATTGATACATTTTTATTGAAAGTCTACTATAGGCCCAATACTCTTCAAGACCCTGAGAGTACAACAGTGAATTAAACAAAGTCCTTATAGTCATGGCCAGTACATTCTAGTGGGGAACAGGAACAATAAACATAAATAAATAAAAGGTAAATGAGTATCTGGAGGTAATAAGTGCTAGGAAGACAATGCAGGATATATGGGGTTAGAGAGTAATGGGAATGGATGTTTTAGATAGAGTGGTCATTAAAGGACTCTCTGAGAGGTGAAGTCCATGCAGAAATCTGAAGTGAGTAAGCACTTGGATAGTGCCATCCATCATCACCATCATCATCATCATCATTATTATCACTAGCTGGCACTGATTTTTATTCTCCAACCCAGCCATAGAACTCTGACATTGTGGGAAGAAGAAGAGAGTGAATCTCCAGACCAGGGATGGGATTAGCAAGGCACAAAGTTTAAAGAGTTGATCACTCTTGGAACCACGCAAGTGCAACCCCGGGTTAAATAAAATATCTTCTTGTTTGCTTTAACTGTTAGGAGAGGATAGAACTTAAGATTTAAATGTGTCAAGATACTCCTGATCTTCTAGTGGTCAAAAACCAGGCCAGATATCTGCTTCGGTTTTTTTTAGGATTAGAGATTTTCACTCTACCCTGAGAATGCACCTCCTTAAATTTTATGTCCCAGGGGCTTGTCCTATCTCACCTTAGTCCTGGCCCTGGCGTAGAGTGGCATCAATCAGCTTCCAGGAAATCTCTAAAGGTCAAGATTCAGATCCTGCATTAGTTTTCTCCCCCTATTACCCTCTCATTTACCACCCATAATGCTTTTTCACTTCCGAGCAGTGTGATGTGGTAGAAAGAGCAAATGGATTGGTGTTGGTCCAGTAAACGTGGGTTTGCGCTTGTGATTTGGGCAAGTCTATTAATCTTCCTGAACCTCAATTTTCTTGCCCCAAAGTGGTAGGTAATCAGGCCTTCTTTGCTGGGTTAGGGTAAAGATTCAATGAGATGATACAGCTGAAAGCACCTGGCATTCTGCTTTCTATAGAGTAAGCTCCGTTGTCTTGTTTTTCAACTATGCTTTCTTACGTTCCTATCAGAATTGAACACGCCTCTAGTGAGGAGAAGAGGGGACCAAGTCTCGCTTTTCTTACCTCTTACAGGCTATGCACAGATGTTTGTGGAGTTAATCATAGTATTTGAGGAAGCTCTCTGTGAATGAAAGAAAAAAATGAACTAATTACTCCACCGTTCCAATTCTTCATCACAGTCTCCCACATTTGACACAGTCACTTGAGGTTGTTTCTATCAGAGCTCTCTAGAGAGCACTCACTGACATGATGGGGGTTTTGGTCTGTGACAGAGGGGCTTTCTTGTGTTAAATTCTGAGATAACATAAAATAGCCTTTGTAACAGGGACATGCCTGCTATTAAGAATGTACAATTAGTGTCATACAGATTTTTTTTTTTTTTACTTAAAATGTAAGGTCTAATTTTTAACTTTCAAAGCTCAGTAGAAAGTATATTCTTTCTACAGATTGCATCAGGATCCCTGTTGAATTAGAAAAGAAGTCTTGTTCAAATTGTGTAGCTTTTATATTTTCTCTGAAACCTCAGAAATAGGCACAAATTGACCAAGGGGATAAAAAGTACTGATCACCAGCAGAGATTAAACTCTTAATGAATGTTCTTCACAGCGGCTACTAAAAAGACTTAGAGAATTACAAAAATTATTTTAAAATAAATAAATTGGAGAGAATTTCGTTTGGATAAAGAATAATTCTGTGCTTAGTCTGTGCCACTGCATTTGAGGAAACAGATCTAATCTAAAACTTTGACTGTCTTCTAATTAAAATTCTTGCTGAAAGACGATGTAGGGCTTTGGTGGGTAAAATTGAAGCACTGGGTTAAGAGCCCAGACCTGGGTTTGAATCCTGCCCCTCCCTTTAATAGGAGTTACCTAACTTCTCTGAACCTCATATCTAACTTGGGTACCGATAGCTCAGTGGTTAGGGCGCCAGCCACATGCTTCAGGGATGGTGGGTTCAAATCCTGCCCTGCCTGCTAAACAAATAAACAACAAAAAAAATAGCCAGGTGTTTTGGTGGGCGCCTGTAGTCCCAGGTACTAGGGAGGATGAGGTAAGAGAATTGCTTGAGCTCAAGAATTTGAGGTTGCTGTGAGCCGTGATGCCATGGCACTCTACCAAGGATGACAAAGTGAGACTCTGCCTCAATAAAAATAAATAAATAAATAAGTAAAGTTGGGGATTGATGATACTCCATAAGGTGATTATAGGACATAAATGAGATTATGTGAATAAAGTACTGAACTCAGTGCCTGGTGGATAAGCAACCTGGCTAAGGTTACACACTCAGTGACTAGACTTTGAAATTTGACCAATCCCTGAAGGATAATTCTTTTCATTGCATTGCCTTAGGAAGACTTAATTTCCATATTGTGTGATTTTAGGCAAAGATCCTTCCTCTCATTTCCTCTTCCCAGCAGGCAGAATGAGGGAATTGGGCTGGATGATTTGGCAAGATTCTTTCTCTTGTAAGATTTTGAAGATTCCAAAAGTTCCCGTACAATACTATTTCTAATAGTGAGTAAGCCCCCTCAAAGCTAAAATGGCCCTTGATTTTCTTCAGAAATGTCCAGTCTACTAGTCACACTGATTAGAGCCATCAGCTCCAGCATTTCTGGCAGAGAATTCTTGTAGAAAGCAGAACCAAACTAAGAAAGCAAGATTCTAGTTCTTTATCCACAAAGGACAGTGTCCCAGTCTGTGGTGGGATAGGGTAGTTGGAAAGATTCTGCAGTTTCTGTAGAAAAGAGGAGTCAAAAGGTGACCTGGAGCAGTCAGCCATCACTAGCTACATGCTCTGCATTCTGGGTGAGCTTTGGGGGAGTTTCAGGAGGGCAGAATTCAGCAATCGCATGCCTACCTCTTTCTGATCTCTTTAGCTCCATTTTTCTTGCCTTTTTTCATGTTGCCTCTTCATTGCACTGCAAAGATCTGCTTCCTTAATGTTCACAATCAGGCTCTGCTCTTTCACCTATCTTTATAAGTTTTCTTCCTCTGCTTGAAACTCCTTCCTTCAGCAACTTCCTCTCCTCCTTATATCACCTGACTAAATGCCACTAGGTCCTCAAGATTCAGCTCAGGTTGCCCATTCCATGTAACATCGTTCCTGATTCTGCCTCAGCCCTACGACCCAGGCTGAGCTAGATGACTTTCCATGATACTCCTAGACCACTCAGGTGTTTATTCTCTCAGAACTCTTGTGGCCCTGTCTAATCACCATCTGTTGCTTATCTGCCCAGCTCACTTCTTAACTGGGAACTCCTTCAGGACAGAGACTTTCTTCTTCCTCCCCAGCTTGCCCAGCACCAGGCCCAAAGCCTGGTTCATGGGAAACACTTAGTCAATCTGTGGCCAATGGATGTGATTTAGAGTATTACAGTGGACACTGAAAATGAGTTTCACAGAGTCAAATAAATATTTTGCCTTTGAAGTGCTCTGAGCTCAGTAGGAAGTAGCTGTTCCTCCAGGAACTAGGCATGGCATTGCCTATCAGACTGGGAAAATGCTGAGCAGGAAGGCATACTCAGGGATGTGGAGGCATAGAATTGATTGGCCATGGGCATTTTGCTAATATTTCCTCCCTAACACTTATGGGAGTGTCCTAGCCATCCTACTGATTTTATTCAGTAGGTAGTGGCAAGAGAGGACAGAGGGCACATATGGTTGCCAAGTTCACGGTTCCCTTCCTGAGCTGTGTGCTCTGGGATGGGCCTGCATCTGGGTGGAGGAAGGCCACAGGAGAGGCATACTTCATTGTATACCCGTAAGGGAAGGGTTGTCAAAACGAGATTACACGGTGTCCCCAAAGGCCCCACGCACAGGAAAAATTGACAAACTCGAATAAGAACAGATATCCTGGAATATGTCCATCATGAGTGGGAGAGAAGAGTTTGTGTACGTGCACATGTATGTGCATGTAGAAAGATGTAGCCAACATGCGGAGAGTATTTTGTAAATATTTTGTGAAATTTTGTAACTAATATCTTATACACGTACATAAAGGTACAATTTCCCACTTAGCTAAAACTTCCCATTTTCACTATGTATGGTGACTTTTGGGATGCCCTATAGAATGAGAAAGAAGAGTTCCCACAGTAATATCCCAAGTCTAAATCATTTCTTTTTTTTTTTTAATTTTATTGAATGGTAACTATGTACATTAATGCACTTCTGGGGTACAGTGTGGGGTTTTCGCATGCAATCTGAAATACTTCCATCAAACTGATCAACACAGCCTTCATGTCATTTTCTCAGTTA
>CAUYQV010099346.1:0-17766 GCA_963574575.1 Galagoides demidoff | reverse complement strand
TCCCCTTGGGTAGAGTGCCATGGCATCACAGCTCATAGCAACCTCCAACTCCTGGGCTCAAGCGAGTCTCCTGCCTCTGCCTCCCGAGTAGCTGGGACCACAGGCGCCCGCCACAACGCCCGGCCATTTTTTGGTTGCAGCTGTCATTGTTGTTTGGCGGGTCCGGGCTGGGGATTTGAACCCGCCACCTTAGGTGTATGTGGCTGGCGCCTTAGCCGATTGAGCCACAGTTGAGCCACGGTTGTACCTTTTAATACATGGTACCATTTTCTGTGACAACTGACCTGACATCGAAAAATAAAGCTGAATCTCTATCTCACTTCTTATTCCATAATATATTCCAACTAGGCCAAAGATTTAGATGTGAAAAAGAGAACGCATTGAAAGACTAGGAGGAAGCATAGAAGAACATTTTAAAAATATTGAGTTAGGGAGACTTTGCAAAGCAAGAAAAGCTCTAGGAGCTGTAAAGAAAATGCATGATAGATTTGACTGTGCAAAAAATTCAACAACTTCAGTATGGCAAAAATCCCATGCAAAGTTGAAAGATAAAAGATAAACCAGGATAACATTGCTATATGGAAGGCAGACAGAGGTTTATTATTCATACTATTCCAAAAGCTCCATAACTGCTTTCTTTATAGCACTTACCAGGATGTGCAATTACATTATTTAACTATATTTGCTTGTTTATTATCTATTTCTTCTATTTACTTGTCAGCTTCATGAAAGCTGAGGTTTCGCTTATTCGCCCCTATATTTTTAGTGTTAGAATGGTGCCTGGCCTTCAGTAGTTACTCAATAAATGCTTGTTGAAGGAATGAATGAGTGAGCATCTGTAGCTCAGTGGAAGCCGATGATGCACATTCGACTAGGAAAATTCTCAAAGAATAAAATGAACAGGCAATCCACAGAGGAAACACAAAGGGCCTATGCCATCTTAAAAGGGGCACGGATCGGTAATAAGAAATGCAAATTGAAACAACATTGAGATGATTGAGATGTCATTTTTCACTTCTCAGATTAGCAACAATTACATAGGTCACTAAAAGCCAAGGTTTGTGAGGATGCGGTGAAACAGGCACGCTCATTCACTCTGGACGCACAACTGGAGGGCAATTAGAAATGTCATTTGACTCAGGAAATGCTGTCTTAGGAGTTTACACTTTTGAAATATTCCCTGTGTAAGGGTGTTGATTTAAACATTAGCGGTGAAGAGTGGAGAATTGGAAATAGCCTAAATGACTTCGGTGAAGGACTGACTAAATCTATAGGACAGTCAAATAATGGAATACTAAACTTCACTCTGCTAATGATTCAGCATTTGGGCTTTGTGGTCAGACTGCCTAGCTTTGACTGTCTCCTCTAGCCCTTAGGAGCTTTGTGACTTTGACCAAGCCTCTCAACCTTTTGGTGCCTTCATTTTCTCATCTGTAAAATGGGGGAGATAATACCACTTGCATGAATTTGTGAAGAGGAAATGAGATAATCCAGATGAAATACCTGGAACGGAGCATTCAATATAATTGCTACTCATGACTATTTCTACTACTACCTTAATGATGACAGTGACAATGTAGCCACAAATAAGGACAAGCTAGATCTTTATATGCAGTGATACTGCCGGTATAATATTGTGATAAAAGCAAGTCGCAGAAGAGTCAAGTATAGTAGCATCTAAGGGTTAAGGGTATTCTATGTTATACATGGGAGAAAAATCCGGAGGAACAGATAGTTGACAGTGGTTATCTCTGGGGACTAGGATGGGGGATTTTCACTTGAGCAATGATTAGAGTTGTTTGAAACAAACATGTGTTACTCTTATAATAAACAAAAGATGAAAAGGGGAAAAAGCTCCATTTGGAACTCAGAGGACAGTTAATCCCACCAGGATTCACATCCCCCAGTCCTTGGCCACCGCCCAAACGCTAAGCCTCCCTGCCTGTCATCTGCCCTCTCCCATACCATCCCCATACTGCTCTGTGCACCCATCTCCACCACCTCTGCCTCCATCTCCCCACTACTGCGCTCTCCCATTCTTCTCAGTACCCCTTGGAAGCCCGACCTTGCTCAAACAATTCCCCTCACACGCTGGATAAACTTCACAGAACACCTCCAGACCTGAAGTGCTGAAACCTGAGTCTCAACGGAGGAGCTCACGGCTTTGCCGGCAGCGCCCTCTAGTGGCAACTGTCCGCACTCCCACACTACAGGCACCCCAGGGCTGGGAGGTGGGGTCTATGCTCTAGCTTCCCCTGTTTGCTTCCAGACCGTTACTCTTCCGTCCTTGGCCAAGAACTCCTCCTTCTCATGCCATCTGGCTACTTCTCTTCTCTTCTTTACTCCTCTCCTCTCCTCTTCTCCCTCCTTCTCTTTCCCTCTCTTCTCCCCTCCCTTCCACTCCCCTCCCTCTCCCCTCCTCTGCTCTCCTTTCTTCATTGACCCTTCCTTTTAAACCACCCCTTCCCGGTCAGCCCCCCTACCCCTTCATTCAACGAAGAGTTCGACATCTGGCTCACTGTCTTCTTCACCCCAAGTCCTGACATCATTCTGGGTGAGTTTGACATCCGTCATCCATGTGCAGGACACACACCCATCCTAGCCTTACCAAGCTTTGTCATCAGTCAGATCCCCACGGTCAGCATCTGGCTGGCGGACCTCAATGCTTCTTTTTTGGACCTCAGGAGGATCTCCAGGCTTTTGAGCCCCCTCCATCCATTCTCCCAGTTTGTCAGCCCCTCTCACCTTCCCTCTCTCTCCATCCTTGAAAATGATGTTAAGAATAATAGCAAATATGTATGTGCCACGCACATACTATGCATCTTAATCTCATGCTATCTTCATGATAACTTGATGAGGAAGGTAATACTGTACTTTTATAAAATGAGACAACCGAAGCGCAGAGAGGTTGAGTGACTTACCCAAAGTCCTACAGCTAGTTCGGGGCAGAGATGAGATCTGAAGTCAGGTCTGTCCGCCTAACTCATGGCACACAGCCTTCAGGATCTTGCCTGGATCCCAGCTTCCTTGCCCTGTGTCTTTCTGCTACATCCACGAGGCGAAATCCTGAGTCTGGATAGACTTAACTGACAGTTTCCTCTGTGCTTACACCCAGATGGAGGAACACGGCTGGAGAAAATCCCATCACTTTGTTGATTAGTCCCACTAGAAAGTCAGAGTTTCCAACCTCAGGGGGGGCCCACGACTTGGCTAAATAATCCTTCTAACCAACTGTCCTGACAACAGCACTTTCAAACTTTCTCCACTGCCCTCTGGAGTCAGACTGTCTGAGTTAGAGTCCTGCCTTGGCCACTTCCATGCTCCATACCATGCAAGCCTTTAAGGAAGGGTGAGGTGGAGGAAAGGGATGAGGGGAAGGGGTAATAACATGTATTGAGTGTCTTCCACTGTGCCAGGTGCTTTGCATGCAGTATCTCATTTAATCCTCCCAGCTGCTCCCCAGAGGAGATGCTCTTATTATTCTTGCTTTACAGAGGAGGAGGCTGAAGCACAGAGAGGTTAAGTCACTTACTAAGCTGACACAATTTCTAAGTGGAGAAGCCATTCTCATTTAGAGTCCAGTGGTTCCCAACCTTCCTAATGCCACGGCCCTTTAATACAGACCCACAGGTTGGGAACCGCTGGTTTAGACCCTCCATATCTTGGTGGATTATTGTGACAGGCTGCTAAACTGTTACTTAGCTCCTACCCTCCGATCTACCTTCCATTCTGTTGCTGGGGCTATCTTGTGAGAATGTACATCTAATTTTGCTACTCCCCTGGTTAAAGTCCTTCCAAAGCTTCCCCACAGTCTTCATCATACAATCAAAACCTTTGTTCTTAATGATTCGGCCCCCTCCTTCCTTCCTCGAAGCATCCACCGCCACCTGCCTATGATGCAGCCACACACAACTCTTCTTGGCTACCTGCAGACACCTTACTTTCCCTTTGCCTCCATGCCATTGCATTCGTTCTGCCTGGTCTCCCCCACCCTCTGCATCCCTTTCCTGCCTACTTTCAATGCTCCTCTTCTGCACAGCATTTATGCATCCAGCCCAGTGTGATATAATTTCCTGCTGCCTTGTCTGTTTCCCCTACTAAACTGGAAGCTGCCTGAAGGCTGGGACTGTGTCTTAGTCATCTCTATACTCCAGAGGACATAGTACCGGAGGCTGGTTAAATCCATGTTTGTTGAATGACTAACCGATTGAATGAATGGAGTGAATGAGGGAAGAAAAAGCCGTCACTTGGAAGGTTTAGTGACATGAGCTGTATGGTATCTGGTTCTTGGCTGAAGCTGCTGCAGTTTTTCCCTATGACTACAGTGCTGTAAAAATATGTCTGCACGTGGATAAAGACTGGAAGAGAACTTTCCACACAAAATTAAGAGTTGTGTTAGAGTGGTGAGTTGATGGATGCTTTTTTCCCCCCGTTTTCAAAATGTTCTTTAGTACTGCTTTTCGAGGTTTTTGGCAATGTAGTAGACATTGTAGAAATGGAATCTCAGGCTCCCATGGGGGAACTGACAACCAATATGTATTAATGCCCAGTGGACCCTGCTGGGTTCTAGGTGCTGTGGGGAGAGGGGTGGGTAGAGACGACTCATTCTGACTCAGGATCGTATGGCCAGGAGTCTTTCCAATTAGGTTGGATTTGCTGGAATAACTTGAGAACTTTCAAGAATTTTCCAAGCTCCTGGGTTGAGGTATTTTTTTTCCTCCCAAGACTGGGCAGCAAACAAAGATGGCTTTTGTTTGCAGTAAAATATTCGTTCCTATGATTTTTTTTTTCTTGCAAAGTGACTTCTGCAGTTTGGGGGGATCAGGTTTGCTGAGTGGGGAAACTGACTACCCATGCTAGGTTGGTTAATAAATGACCAAAATGTTTTCCTTTTCTGGATCGGGAATAATAAAATGTTTAGGAATTTCATTGGCAAAACGATGAAATTGTTCCCTTAGTGCGGCAAGAGTTCCAAAACTACATATCATGTGTTAACCCAGAAGAGGCAAAAAAATGGGAAGCAGCCCTCTCCAAGATTCAGATGATGAATCTTCTGCTTTTACCGGGTGCTTAGTCACTTTGTATCAGGGCACTGGGTCCAGGACTTCGGAGATAATCTCATTTAAAACTTGGAATTGCCTTCAGGGAAGGGATTGCTATTATACCCACATTAGAGATGGTGATACTGAGGTTCAAAGAGGTTCACCTCCTAAATCATGGGGATTTGAAGACGAATTCAGCTGGCTCCATGGCACAATCTAACCATTTGGCAACCCTGCCTCCAGGCTAGTCTGGCCCCAGAGGGACAGAGGTATGTATTTATTTTTATTTAACAAATAGTTGTTTAGTGGTTACCATGTGCCAGGGACATGGTAAGTGCTTTACAAACATGAGATCATTTAATCTTTATAGACAACCCTGTGAGGAGGTACTGTTATTAATTCCATGTGACAGATGAGAAAATGGAGGCACAGGGAGGTTAAGTCACTTGCCTGGGTCAGGCAGCTTAGTGTATGACAGACCCAGAGTTGTGATCCAGATGGCCATGTTCTGGTGTCTGGTTTGTAACCTTGACACTCTGCTGGATAGTAGGCTCCTCCCCTCCTCCCCCCCCCCCGCCCCCAGCGCCCTGTCTACACAGCTCTGGCTCAGAAGAACTGAAGGACATGGGCCTCCTTTTGTAGTTTTATAGAAGATTTGGGCTTTTTAGTGTATTTTCCCCCAGTAAAGCCCCATGCTCTGCTCCCACGGGTCTTACAGGGCGGGGGAGGGGTAAATACATACCTCCGTCCTTCTTACAGCAAGACTAGCCTGGAAGCAAAGTTTCCCAGTGGTTAGAGCATGCCTGTGGTGCCAGTTGAACTCAGCTGCGAATCTTGGTGCCCTAATCTCAGAGCTAAACCCCTCTGAAACTCACCATCACCATCTCTGCTAAGGGAGAAAGGGACTTTCTCCCAATACCTTCATTTACACCAATTTTCAGGGTTTTGGGAGGAGCCAGGTTTTCTCCACAGCTCGGGTGGCAGAGAGCTCTTGGAGTGTCACCTCTTCTCCTTCAACAGAGACGGCAGGATAGCGCCCTTCAAAGCCAGTCAGCTTGGGGTCACCACGAGCAGAGTGCTCTTCCCTACCCTACTCGTGCCACCTAGTCCCATCTGTCCTTCCCCACCCTGCTGCCCTGCCTGGTTCCCCAGAGCCAGGCCTAGACAATGGCGGTTGCTGAGCTCCAAGAGAGGGGGAGCGAAGGGGCAGCAGGCCCAACCCACCAGCTTGAAAGCTTCATTTGACAGGGGAGGCGGCACATCTGGTTTGGGTTTTCAATTCAATTCAACAATGATTTATTGTGGGCCTGCCAGCTGCAGAGGTTCTGGGCTAGGCTAGGCAGTGAGAGATGCAAAGATAAGTAAAATATTATCTGTGCCCTCACAGGAGTTTTCTAGGTTGTAGGGGTGTGTAGATTGGAATGAGCAGTTTCTATGCAATGAGCCCCCCGCTGAGTGGTTTCTCTTGCACACATTATGGTTTTGTACCTTTCCAATAGGTTCTGGGAGAGGGATGGGTAAACTACTGTCACTTCATTTTACACACGAGGAAACTGGGCCTTGGAGAGGAAGTGACTGACCCAAGGTCACATAGTTAGGAAGTGATCAAACCAGTTCTGGAATCTAGATGTGTTTGCCTCCCAAATTCACACTCTTAACCATTACATTCCCCTGCTTCCCAGAGGCTATGAAGATGATGATGATAGGTAAGGCTTCTGAGCTCTGGAAGCCAAGGCTTATGCTAAATGGGCTGTGGATATTATTTCACTGGCAGCTTGTAACATGCCATTGAGGCTGGTATCATTCTCCCCTTTTGCAGGCAAGAAAACTGAGGTTGTGTTGGGAATTGATGGAATTGGGATTTGAAAGTAGGTTATATAAGTCCAACGGGTTATACCAGGGTGAGGTGGGGTTTGATGGGCAGAGTTGGGAGAGAAGGCCTCCCTGCCAGAATGGTATTCTGAGCACAGTACACAAAGAGATGACTTATAGAGCATTTTGACTGAGAGGTCTTAGGTACATCCACTGAGCAGGCAGGGTACTCTGGGTGTCAAGAAGCAAAGGGAAGGAAACTAGAGATACTGCTGAGGGTCTACCACAGTTTTTGTCAAGTTGAAGTTCATACTTTTTAATTAAGAGCAGGTGCTCCACCCAAAAAGCTTTTCCAAGTATACCATCATGCAAACCCATCAGCAAACACGAATGAGACTCTCGCTTCGTGCATACTACTGTGCCGAGAACTGTGGCGAATACAAAAGAAAACAACTCAATTCGAGTGAGTGCCGAGGGCCCCCATGTGGTTGGAGAGACAAGATACATACACCAGGAAAAACAAGCAGCCAGTGCAGGCTGTTTTGTGGTCAAGGCCAAATGAGTTTTCCCAACGGTCATATTTCAAGGAACACAAAGATGGGGGTGGGCTGGGAGGGGCTTCAAGGGGAAGTTTCACCAAGAGAGTAGGTTTGTGTTTTGAGGCACGGATGGAGAGGAAGGCAGGCAAGCTTAAGGCCAGGTAGGACAATCGGTGGTACTGGTGTGAAGGGCTCTGGAGGGCCTCCTTTTTCCAAACTATCACTGTCACCATCTATGTCTTGACCTCTGGGAGTCAGTTAGGGAAGATGGGACTGTGTGTAGGCAAGACAGCCCATGGGAGCTGGGAAACAGAGCCGGGTACCTGATATTCCTATTCCTCCAATTTTCTACACTTAGCCTCAATTCCTGGCAGCTCCTCCAGCTGCTGAATTGTATGTGTATGTGTGAGCGGTATTTTAAATTAAGCAGTGAGTGCTTTCAGCTCATCATAAACATGCTAAAAAGCTTCAGCCACGGCCTGAGCCCACCCCCACCCCTTACACACAGGCAGCAGCTGGGGCCACTCGACCCCACACTCTAATGTGCATTGCCTATGACTCACCAACAAAAACGACTGTATGTTTCAGTCTCCCTGGGTAGCTGATTCCTAGTTGTGGTGGGAAATCTCAGTCTGATTTGGAAGGCAAAAGGCCTCCGCCCCGCCCTACCAACTGAGCATTCTGCAACCTATGGAGTGCCTACTATGTGCAAGGCATTGTGGGTAAGTCCATTCATCTCTCTGGGCTTTCTACTTCTTCAGTTTCAAAATGCATGTTGTAATCCTGCCTGCTTTGCCTTTCTACCAGGGCTGGATTCTCAGCCACACTTGTTTTTCCATTTCTGGAACATTCCCAAAGTCTTTTCCTGCCCCAGGGCCTTTGCACACGCTGCTCCTGCTGCTTGGCCTGCCTTCGCTCTTGCTTTTGGCACGAGAGACTTCTTAACCTTTCAGTCTCAGTTTAAATGCTTTCTCCTGAGATGAGTCTGCTCTGACCACCTACAGCTCATTCTGTCCTGCCCTTCCCTAATATTCCTTTTATCAGCAATGCTTCCTTAATCCTACTAATCTCCCCAGGTAGTTTTATCTATATTTGTCTGTTTATAATATAGCACTCCCACTGGAATGTAAACTCCAAGAGGACAGGGACGCTGTCTGTGTCACTCAGCAGTGTGTCCCTCTCATCTAGAGTAGTGCTTGGCACATAGTAGGCTGATATAAACAAAACCATCTGGGAAATATTTTCTCCCTGAGGTTTTTGCCAGACATATGGTTGCTGAGGGAAAAATCATGGTAGAATTGTGTCATTCCATATGAAAAAAAAATTCAGGCAAAAAAGGAGAGGAGTTTGTTGAAAACAGCGCTGTTTTAGAAACCGGTCCTTGGAGTCTCATCAGCAGACACAGTCTTATGAAATTAAACAAAAGGAATAAAAAGCACAAAAAAACCCCACAAACATTTTGTTGGCTGCTTACTGTGTGCCAGGAATTGTTCTAAATGTTTTGCACTGGTTATCTCATTTAATCCTCATAATAACTCAATGATGTCGGGTTCTGTTATCAGTCCCATTGAATGGATGAGGGAATAGAGGCTCTAAAACAGCAATTTTGAACCAGTGTGTCATGGCACACTGGTGTACCATGAGAGGATCTTAGATGTGCCGTGAAAATTTTTAAAGATCATGAATTACTCTGGGAGGCTGAGGCGGGTGGATTGCTTGAGCTCTGGAGTTTCAGACCAGCCTGACCAAGAGCAAGACCCTGTCTCTACTAAAAATAGAAAAACCAGCCACACATGGTGGTGGGCACCTATAGTTTCAGCTCCTAGGGTGGGTGATAATCTCTTGAGCCCAAGAGTTTGAGGTTGCTGTGAGCTATGATGCCACAGCACTCTACCAAGGGCAACAGAGAGATACTTTGTCTCAAAAAAAGAAAGATCATTAATTAAATTACTTTTGAAAGAAGTTCAAAGCACAGTAAGTATATTCTTTCCTTTATTCTTTTTTTTTTTTTGACCAACATAATTTAAGTGTGCCGCGGAAGTTTGACTATAGGGTCAAGTGTGCTGTGAGATAACAAGGTTGAAAAACATTGCTCTAAGATGTTAAGCAAAGTACCCAAGGTCACGAAGAGGCAGAACCAGAGGTTGAACCCAAGGCAGTCTGAACCGGAGTCCTTGAATGACATCAACTCTGCCACCCGCAGCCCCTATGCCACCCCCTCCCGCATGCTTCTACCACAGCACTTGTCACGACACAGAGCAGGGGTTTGTTTGCCTGCCTGCCTTTCCCACTGGACTGGGAGCTTCTCAAGGGCAAGGATTAGGCCTTCTTCATTGTTTCCCCTGTGCCTGGAATAGAGCTTCTTCTGGAGTAGGTACTAATCAATATTTACTGTTTTTTTTTTGTTTTTTTTTTCTTTTGGGACAAAGTCTCACTCTGTCACCCTGGGTAGAATGCCATGGCATCATCATAGCTTACAGCAACCTCAAACTCCTGGGCTCAAGTGATCTTCTTGTCTCAGCCTCCTGAGTAGGCTGGGAGTTCATTCTGTCCTGCCTCTAATATTCTTTTTATCAGCAATGCTTCCTTAATCCTACTAATCTCCTCAGGTAGTTTTTATTTGTTTGTTTGTTTGTTTCTGAGATGAGGGTCTTGCTTTTGCTCTGGCTCAGGCTGGTCTTGAACTCTGGAGTGCAGGCAACCTGCCCAGTTTGGCCTCTCAGAGTGCTAGGATTATAGGCGTGAAGCACCAATCTGTATTTATTGAAAGAGTGATTGAAGGAGGGAGTGAATCCATGTTCCTTTATTTTTTAAGGCTTTTAGGCCTTGTGGGCTCATGTGGATTGCCCTGGTAACATGGAGCACTGGGATCAAATGCGTTCTGGTGCAAGAGGCCCTGCTCATCACAAGGGTAACTATCCCTGGCTGGGGAAACCGAAGCAGTGTTCTATAGAGCAGGGCGCTTAATCCAAAGGGTTTCATTTTGTTCGCCAATCTAAAAAGTAGCTGGACCTGTTTAGGACTTAAACAAACTTGCAGTGTTCCTCCAATCCCATCTCAAATCCTTTGCAGAACGAGGCAGGGTGTGGGGGAGGCAGAGAAGGGGGAGTTATAAATAAACAAATACCCACAAACCGGCTGGGTTTTTAAACAGAATTTGTTTCAATCAGTGCTGTGCCATATTTTCCCAACTGGCCTCCATCATGAGAACAAGTGAGAACTTTCATACTGAATGGCTTTATTTTTTTTCCGACCAGATGAATGGCAGGAGTTTTGGCTCGGGAGGCAGTTTGCTGCCCTACTGTGCCCCGTCCATCACACGCAGAGCCCTGTACAACATACCCAGTCATCACATCTGCTGCTTCAGCCTTGGAAATAATTGGGTCATTGTTTTATTACACCAGTGAGAGAGCTGCAGGCCTGTTAGGATTATGTCATTGATATTTGCGTGAAAAGGCAATCATGATATGCTGGTCATTTAACACAGCTGGGAATGCAACTGTGTTGTCATTGTTTAAGGTTCTCATCCAGCCACTCTGACTTGGTTTCACAGCCCAGCCAGTGTAAACGGATCGCTTTGATGTGTGTCACCTTTAAAATGCTTTCTAGCCCTTCAAAGGACCAAACAGGATCTAGCTCTTTTCATGCACTGGGACTTTTCTGCTTGTAGGCACAGCAGTCTGAAGGTGAGAGGCGCTTGCTTTTCATGTGTGTGGGAGCTGTACACCCTAGTGGCAGGATGTTGTAACACAGCGTCACTTGCTCACTAACTGCTGATCAGAGCCAAGGACAGCTTTGGCCCAAGAACAAACGAGAGCTGATGCTGTCTGTGGGGGAAAACTATGTAGACAAATCACGCGTCAGCGACCAGTTGTGACTTCTGTTGTGTGCTAGTTTCAGGAGTACCTGCGCTTTCGTCGCAGTTGGATGTTTAAGCAGAGGTCTCTGCTGATGAAATGCAAGCATATTTGCATTTAGCAACTGGTGTTAACGATGGTAGAACACCTTAGTTCCAAACAAGGAAATGACAGCATTGATTGTGGAAATATAAATAGAGCTCAAACTCATGTGCCAATTGGTCTGTTGCAACTCATCGATCTTCTTCTCCCACTGGCGTGCTAGCTAAAGTGTTATGGCATGCGGTCACTGAGGTTCTCTGCAAATGAATTTACTGCCGATACCTGTACATCCTTCTTCTGGTCTCAGTCCTCGCTAAACCAGCGCTGTGCCCTTGTCAGCCACCTTGAGGTGTGACAGGCAGAGCGGACTCGTTAAGGGAGTCAGCTGAAAAGATGGGGAGTGGCTTAGATGCAAATCTTCAAATCCCAATTGCCATGGCTAATAAAGAACTCTGGGTTCCTGAACCTGTCTTGGCAACCGACTTCAACGGCTTTGCCTTCTGGGTGCTTTGGGGTGTGTGTTGCTCCCGGTTCCTGGTTCTGATCTGCCTATTCCTTAGAGCTGCAGTTTCCCTTTCTGGAGAACGGGGTTCTTGCTGGGATCAAATGAGAAAAGCTAACCAGACCTGGCACAGCACCTGGCACAGAATAAGTGCTCAAGAAACGGTAGCTGTTGTCTCCTTTCCCTCGTCCAGGTTTCTTCTGGTTCTGTTCTCTGTACCTCCGATATATCGGCCCTGGAACAGGGTCTGTTCCCCCTCAACTGGTGAGTCAGGTTACCTGGCACTCAAACAACCTGGAATCCCTTCTCCGGAAGCCTCCTTTTGTCCTTATCTGTCACCATGTGGACCTTACTGTAACCACATGTGAGCCGCTGCCAGCTTCTGACATTAACCTATCCAATTCTGGCAAAGAAGAATAAGTTTGCAGACAGGAATTTGCATGTCTGGGCCAGATACAAGACCAGGAGGCAAAGCCATATTTACCTTCCCTCCCCATTGTGAGTAAATCACCCAGATTCTGGTTAAAACTGAATGTTTCACGCCCATGACTGCAGTGTCACACGTCAAACCGTTGCTTACAAGGAACGTAGAGTGGTTTACGCATCAGAAACGTAACCTGCAGGTCAGTTCTCAAATTTCCTAAAAGCAGCCACCACACCTGGTTTTTTTTTTCCTTTGAAAATGACAACCCTGTTGAGTGTCTTGTAGGGACTTTAATTTGGAAGCCTTGGGAGTACTTCTATGCTCTTTCCAAGGGGTCTCTCATTGCTTTAATTCATAGGCAGTTACTATATTGGAGAAGATAAGCGATCTTCTCCAAACTCACCGGCTCTTTGAAAATGCTGTTCAGTTACCTTGGCGAACAGCCAGTCCAAACATTAAAAAAGAGACAGGGAATGCAGGAATCCTGAATGCTATTTTCAGTACATGTCCAAACAAGAACAGGGAGTAGTTGGGGGGGGGGCGGAAGAACAGAAAGAGGAGAAAAGACAGTTTGTGCAGCCTAGGCTATGTGCCGATGCCACCCCATCATGCCTTGCAACATCACATACACACATTCACACTCAGAAAATGAGAGAGGATGTAGTGCGGCGTCATTGGGAGAACAGACTTCCCTGCCAGGGTCAGTTACTCAGTCTAAGAGGCTCTCCATGGCCAAGAGTGAAGGATCAATTCAGTGATGTCACTACCGTGATCAGTTCTCAATCACATTGACTCAGGTTTTTTTTTTTTTTTTAGACAGAGTCTTACTATATTGCCCTTTGTAGAGTGCCATGGCATCACAGCTCACATCAAACTCTTGGACTTAGGCAATTCTCTTGCTTCAGCCTCCCAAGTAGCTGGGACTACAGGCGCCCACCACAATGCCTGGCTATTTTTTCGTTGTCATTGTTTTTAGCTGGCCCAGGCTGGGTTGGAACCCACCACCCCCAAGTCTGTGGCTGGTGTCCTAACCACTGGGCTACAGGCGCTGAGCTGACTCAGTTTCTCTGTTGGGGGTTTGTAGGTTTCTACCCATCTGAGAGAAAGGAGCGAACGCAACTGACTATGCTATAGGTGTCAGTCTCTGTGCTTCTCCTTTCTAACATTTAATCCCTTTCTAGGGGACTCTCATGTCCAGCAGGTGTGTGGCTGTGATGTGAAAGGGCCTTTTTTCTGTGCCTTCACTGGGAATGGTTTGTTCTGATAGCCCTAATTTTCCAGTGTTTTCAACATTAGGTATTTTAAGTGTTGAGCCAGTTCTTACTGGGAATTATCCCTTTCTCCTTCAGATCTCACACAGATGCTAAAGGATGTGTGGAATTTCTTTCAAGCCATTTCACTAAAAATGTACATTCATGAATTCATCAAATAGCCTTTGTTGAGTCCTTATTATGGACGAAGCGCTGTGGTATGCTTTCTATGCCATGTCCTATTTCCTCCTTATCACAAAGCTGTGAGGTAGGTAGTGTCATTATCTTAATTTTACAATGAGGAGACTGAGGCCCAGGGAGCAGAAAGCAAGATCACGCTGTCAGTAAGTGGAGAGCTGGGATTCAAACCCAGGTTTATCTGTCTCAGTTACCATACTTCCCCCACATAGCATATTTTAGGCCATTTACAGCCCTTGAGAGCAAAATTTATCCTTAGGGAAATTTTCCATCTCCGCTTTTTGCTAACCATTTCTACCACTGCTGCTGCTGGTGTTGCTGCTGCTACTACCATTACTCCGCTGTCCCTCCTCCTCTTCCCATTTATTCAGTGCTGCATTTTCCCCCAGCTCTGATAGATGCTTTATATTAGTTCTCAGTCATAGAGTTCATACCCAGGCCTGCAGGAGTCCAGTGGACTCATTCCACTTTTCTGTACTGCTTATAACGAAACGCTGGAAATGGGGGATATATCCAATCTGGGTAGGTTGTTGACTACAAGGTCAGCATTCGCCAAACACTGACTGAGCGTGTATTAGATGAGCCTGAAGTTGCTCATACGACCTTCCAGGCAGATAGACAAGAGAAACATCAATTCAAATGTATTCAATTTTCTTACTGTACAAAACCCAAGCATGTCCTGCAATTAGTGTAGCAGAGTCTGGGCAAATGGGAATTTGTAAAGGGCTAAGTAATGAGAGCAAGGGGCAAGAAAACTCTGCCACCAAGTAGCTACATAGGTGTTGCCTCCTTTATCTCTCCGGGCTCCTGCTTCCATGGTGGGGAACTAGAAATAATGGTCATAGTCACCACTTAGGGAACCCTTCACTGTGCACCAGGCACTGTGCTTAGTGGTTTCCATTTAATTTTGACAACTCGTATTCTCACTTTCCCTTTTTTCTGGGTGAGGCTCAGAGACATTAGGTAATGTGCCCTGGGTCACACAGCTCTTCGGTGGCCAGTTGCTTCTATCTCCAGAATCCTCTTATAATCTCTAAGTTGTATTACCTCTCTTACCTCTTGACTAAATTCCCAAGTATTCTCTACTGTTGCCTAAAAATTAAACTGAAAACCGGGGACGATCTTGTTCAACTGAGCCAAGAGGATAAACATTAGAAATAGCAATTAGTAGGTAGAAATGTTGCCAGGAAGAGCTATACAAAAGCATAGAAAGACACCCAAGGGGGGTAATGATGGGGGTGCGCACACATGTGTGCATGCATGTGAGTGTGTGCCATGTGCGCACTTTGATGGTTACTTGGATCCTGGCCAGCTCTTACCTTCCTTCTTCACCTTCCCGCTCCGTAATTTCTCAGGCTTCTCTAGAGAGCACAAACCACCTAGACACAGCCGATGCTGCCATAGGAGGGCACTAGGCCAGGAATGACAGGCCTAGGGCAGTGGGGCTCTGGACTGAGAACCATAAATAACCACTTTAATGAAAACCAGCTTTGGCCAAAAGGCTTGTCATTTCTTAAAACGTTCTGTGCCTCTTCTAATGACCTAGTTACTTGAGAAAAGCCTAAGCCTAGCATATACAACAACAACAACAATAACAATTGCCTTTTAGTGGGTACTTACTATGGGCCAGGGCCTGTGTTAAACACTTAGGAACTCATTTAATCCTCTACACAGCCCTACCACAGCCAGTACTATGATTTCTCCCATTTTACAAAGCAGACACCAGGCTCAGAGAGGCCAAGTCATTTGCCCAAGTTCACACAGCTGGTTGAAGTTGGAATTTGGAGCCTGAAGCATCTAGTTCCAGGGTCAGAGCTCTTAATTCCTGTATTTAATGAATGTCTGTTGAAGGAATAAACACAATGATGAATGCACAAATGTATTAATTGATTTCACTTTAACAAATATTTATCAAGTGCTCTGTACGTGTCAGCCCCTGTGCTAGGCCTTGGGGATTCAAATGTTTAACACACACACACAAGCTGGGGGAGGTGGCTCATGCCTGTAATTCTAGCACTCTGGGAGGTTGAGGCGGGTGGATTGCCCTGAGCTCACGAGTTCGAGACCAGCCTGAGCAAGAGCGAGACCTCACCTCTAAAAATAGCTGGGCATTGGGGTGGGTGCCTGTAGTCCCAGCTACTACGGCAAGAGAATCACTTGAGCCCAAGAGTCTGAGGTTGCTGTGAACTATGACGCCATAGCACTTTACTGGGGGCAACAAAGTGAGACTGTTTCAAAAAATAAAAAATAAACACACACACACACACACACCCCTTACATGGCCCTTGCCCTCCAGGAGCTCAAAGAAGCATTCTCTATTGTGGCATGATTCCTTCTGGAGACAAGTAATTTGAGTTTCTTGAACAGCAGTTTTTAATGATGCTATTATTTAACCCAGAGCGGGGGTTGTGCACCGGTGAGCAAAGAGTTTCGAATGAGAAAGTGTCTTTGATTAATCATTGATTTAGCCAGAGAATAGTTACCACCAGAAATGGAGCTGCAACTCCTGTCACATTAGCTAACTCCTCTTCCATCTATCATGTCTCTATCCTGTTGAACCCTCCCACGGTACAGAAGTTATCTGTGCTCTAATGGACAATTATCCCATCCATCATTCCTGCTGGTCTTGCTCATTCCTGGCAGTTACTTGCCCACGGAGGAGACTTACAAATAGTCACGACAGATGATGCACCGGGAAACTGCTCATTTTTATACATTTTAAATCCATGCAGAATAAATTTCTTTGCAGGCTGCCCTTTCAGCTGCATTTGGTTTGTTGGTTATATAAGAGCAGGTTATGAATTCTTTACCTGCATCTGAAATGTGGCCTCTGAATATTCTAAAATCACACTTTGCAGAAGCCCTATACATGTCCGTTCAAATAATAAATGAATGAAATAAACGTACCTAGGGTAACTCCAGAGGAGCGGCTCTCGTCCCTAGGTCATTCCATCAGTGATCATCATCTTCCTTTTCCTTTCTGGGTATTTCGAAGAGAATCCCAACTTGATTAGGGTCGAGGTGAGGACTCATGGTGCTGGAAATAGGGGTTGAGTGAGAGATGCCTGTTGAACTCGGGATTATTCCTAGGAAATTTGAAGGCAGAATGCCCCCTTCCTCCCCCTCCACCACCTCAAAGCTGGTAACATATTTAACTTTTTTTTTTTTTTGAGACAGAGTCACCCTAGGTGGAGTGCTGTGGCATCATAGCTTGCAGCAACCTCCAACTCTTGGGCTTGAGCAATCCTCTTGCCTCAGCCTCCTGAGTAGCTGGGACTGCAGGCATGTGCCACGACATCTGGCTAGTTTTCCTCTTTTTAGTAGAGATGGGGTCTTGCTCTTGGTTAGGCTGTCTCGAACTCCTGAGCTCAAGCAATCCACCCATCTTGGCCTTGCAGAGTGTTAGGATTACAGACGTGAGCCCCCATGGCCGGCCACATTTAACATGCCCAGTATAATTGGAGTCATCAGTTGCCCAGGGCAAAACCCCGAGTGTCATAGTTCACTCCCCTTTGTTTCTCCCCTCCATATTCAGCTTGTCTCTAAGCCCTGCCAAGTCTACTTCCTCAGCATTCCTCCAATGTGACCCATGTTCTCCATTCCTATTGCCACTGCTTTAGTTCAGGACTCCCCCCACCTCTAGTCATCTCTTGCCTTGATTCCTCTAGTCCTGTTTTCTCACCTTCACTCTTTTCCTCCTCTGTGACCATTCTCTCCAAAGTGGGCTGAGCTTTCCAACCGGCAGATCAGATCATTTCACACCCGAGCCCCTCCACTTCACACCCATAAATGGCTTCACAACACCTGAAGCCAGAGGCGCTCAAAGTGTGGTCCTGGGGCCAGAAGTACCAGCATCTCAGGTGCTCAGAGTGCCTCCTGAATCAGAAACTCTGGGGGTAGCCACCTCCACTTTGTGTTTAACAAGGCATTCGCATGGTTCTGATGAGCACCCAAATTTGTTTTTTTTTTTTTTTTTTGAGACAGAGCCTCAAGCTATTCCCCTGGGTAGAGTGCCATGGCATCACAGCTCACAGCAACCTCCAACTCCTGGGCTCAAGCGAGTCTCCTGCCTCCGCCTCCCAAGTAGCTGGGACCACAGG
>CAUYQV010099343.1:0-22830 GCA_963574575.1 Galagoides demidoff | reverse complement strand
TTTAGAGGGCAATTTAAGCCATTCACATTGACTGAGAATATTGATAAGCCTGGTATAATTTTGGGTGTCAAGTTTTTTGAAAGTTCAGTGGGCATCTTTAATCCTTTTGTCACTGTGGAGATTGGAATTTGATCAAAATTTTCTGGGTGTGTGCATTTATGTGGTGGAGGATTGCCCTGATCATTGTGAAGGATAGGTCTGAGAATGTCCTGGAGGGCTGGTTTAGTTATGACAAATTTCTTCAACATGTGAATGTCGTTAAAGTATTTAATTTCTCCATCATAAATGAAACTCAGTTTAGCTGGATACAGGATTTTGGGTTGAAAATAATTTTTTTTTTTTTTTTTTTTTTGTGGAGATTGAAGGTCAATGACCACCCTCTTCTGGCGTGAAAGATTTCAGCAGAGAGATCTGCAGTCATTCTAATATTCTTCTTGTAAGTTAAGGTTTTCTTATGTGTAGCTGCCTTCAGAATTTTCTCTTTCATGTTAACTTTAGTGAAGTTGATTATAATGTGCCTGGGGGATGTCTTATTTGGGTTGAGTTGCGCTGGGGTTCTGAAGCTGTCTGCTATATGAATTTCAGGATCTCTTGGCATGTCTGGAAAGTTCTCCTTCATAATTTCATGCAGAAGAGCCTCTGTGTTTTGTGAGGCAACTGTGTCACCTTCAGGGATTCCTATAAGGTGAATATTAGTTTTTTTGAATTATCCCAGAGCTCTCTGAGCGAGTGATCCATTTTTGCTCTCCATTTGTTTTGATCTTTGGATGCTTGGGCATGTTCAAAATCTTTGTCTTCAGTGTCAGAAATCCTCTTTTCTGCCTGGTCCATTCTCTGAATGAGAGTTTCAACCGTACTTTTCAAATCTTTGAGGGTTGCAACCTCTTGCTTCAGTATGTCGTAATCTTGATCATTTTATCTTTGAAATCATTGAATTCTTGAGACAGCTTTTGAATAATTTTAAATTCTAGTTCTCTCCTTTCCTCCATTCTGTTGATCTTATTTGATATCCAGATTCTGAACTCAATTTCTGACATCTCAGACATCTGTTTGTGGAAGGGATCTTCAATTGCATTTGCCCCATCCTTCCTGGGGGGGGTTGATCTATTCTGGTTGTTCTGGTTACCAGAGTTCTTCCACTGATTCTGCCCCATGCTGAATTTGCACCTTTCCAAGACCATCCCTAAAACTGTTCTGCCAGTGGCTTCTCCTGGTTGTCTCCTGGACATGTGCAGTCAAGCCCCAGAGAAGTGGGGCTGGTGGCCACACGAACAGCCAGTGGGTGGGGCTCAGTTCTGGGTGCTCACTGCCAAGCCCTGGGGAAGCAGGATGGCAGCCGCATGAGCAACCTGTGGGCAGGGCAGGACTCAGTCCTGGGCACTTGATGGTAGCAATCCCCCCGGAAAGCGGGGACAGTGGCCGGGGAGACAGCTGGGTGCAGAATGCTCTGGCTTGCAGGATCCGTCTGTGCAGAGCAAGCATGGTTCAAGCAGTTCTCCCGGTGCAGGATTGGGGCAGGGGCTTGGTCCACAAGGGTAGGGGAACACTGCTATTGAGTCTCTTCTCACTGTTTCTGCTGGTAAGGGGGGGAGGGTGGACTGGAAACTCAGCTCACCAGTTCCACTTTTCTGCCTGGGAGAGGGTGTTTGGAGTGTCAGCAGGGTCCCTCCAGGGAGTAGACCCCTCTATGGGTAGCTCTCATAATAGGTCCTCAGTTTATAATTGCTTGTAGGAGACTTAGAGGAATGGTTGAAGAGACAACAAAGGAAAAGCACAACTTCCTTGGGGGAGGGGATGGACATTTTTCCTTTAGGGTGTATTATGTACCTGTAGATTGCCTTCTAGGAGTCACAGCTTGCCTCCACAGAGGTGTTCTGCCAGTATCACTCTTCTCTCTTGGCTGGGCTCCCAGTCTTTGACTTTGTTGGGTGTTTTCTGGACTTTATCCTTTCTTCTGGATGGGAGCTTCTGTTGGAGGCTGGTACCTGTCGGCCATCTTGCCCCTCCCCCCCAAGTCTATGTTTTCCATGATTTTCAATTCATCAGATATAATAAATAGCAGCTAGCCTTTGTTCCTAGCACTGGCATATCAAATGTCATTCCTTTTCTGTGAATACTTGTGAGAAGAGAAGAAGCGGAATGTCCTGAAAGCAGCTAGGAGCCTAAGACGCTGGACTTGCTGCTCCATGCTTGACTCTGAGCCCTTTGATGGCAGCTGTCTAACTTGGGGATGTGTTTTACTGGAACCAGATTCCTTGTCTCTAAAGTGTGTGCACGGTGGTCCCTATTCCATAGGATTGCTGTGACCTGAAGTGATGCCCACAGGGATGGAGTTGGTGTCAGTGCCCAGATCCCTCCCTTCATCCTCACATTCTCATGGAGAGGACTGGTTGACCCCAGAGCAGATAACAGCATTATAGCCAGGAAGATAACAGTGACTTTTCTCTAAAATGCCTTGGTTCATCTGAAGTGTTCATGGTAAGTATATCAAATTTATGAAATTATGGGAAACACCTGACTGGAGAATGTTAGTTAGTCTTGTCATCTTTTACTAACCAAGTATAAGGACCAAGAAACACAGACCTCAGTAGTCTCTCCTGAGTCAGCACATACTGTCTGATCACTGGGAACCAAGTGTGTTCCCAAGCATTGTATTAATCATTAGTAAAGCATAGTGTTGAGTTAAGTCTAGGGTTCTCAAATCCATCTGACAATTTAACCTTTTGTATTATTGTAGAGATGATATAAGACTTGAAACACATCCTATAAATTAAGTTTTAATTAATAATACAAAAAATTATTCTTTACTTAAAATTGTTCTTCCAATTCTCTTCCATTTATGAATTGTTTTATAAAGAAAAAAGTATCAATAGATTTAATTACCTTTATAATACTATAATGTAATAATACAACTAATAACTATTAATGCTATTGCTTTAATTAATTAATTTTTATAAATTATTTTTAACGCTGAATTTCTTGCTTCATATAATAGTTTAATACATTCAATTGGCAATAATTTAAGAATATGAGTTCTGACAGTTAAGTTCGTAAACTTGTCCTAGAAAAAATGCTACATACCTCACTGACAAGTGTCACCATAGTCACCTTCAAAGTACTCCCCGTGGGGCTGGGTGCTTGTAGCACAGTGGTTACAGCACCAGCCACATGCACCAAGGGTGATGGATTCGAACCCCACCTGGGTCAGCCAAACAACAATGACAACTGCAACAAGAACAACAAAAAAAAGCTAGACATGTGGTGGGCACCTGTAGTCCCAGCTACTTAGGAGGCTGAGGCGAGAGAATTGCATAAGCCCAAGAGTTTGAGGTTGCTGTGAGCATGATGCCACAGCACTCTACCAACGGCGACATAGTGAGTCTCTGTCTCAAACAAACAAGCAAACAAAAAACAGAAACCCAAAACAACAACAACAACAAAGTACTCCCCTTGGGAAGCTATGCACCAATGCCAGTGCCTAGTTCATCCTTCAGAGCAATTTTGGAACTCTTTTTCTGGAATGACCGTCAGAGCTGTGGGGTATGTAATACTTTTTCTAGGATGAGTTTGGGAACTTAATTGTCACACCTTGTGTATATAGTTAAAGACTGAACAAATCTGAAAAGGTTTCATTTTAGGGTAAGCTGTCTTCCACATGTTTTCCCCGTAGTTTTCTAGGTACACTGTAATCAAGTACCGCAGACTGGGTAGCTTAAACAACAGAAATTTATTTTACTCACAGTTCTGAAGGTTAGAACTCCAAGGTCAAGGCATCCGCAGGAGGGGTGCCTACTGAGGACTTTCTTCCCAGAAGTGGAAGGTGTCTTCTGGAGCCTTCACTCTGCTGGTATCTGTGTCCACATTTCCTCCTTTTGTAAGGGCACCAGTCATTTTAGTTCCCACCAGATCAAACTTTACCTTATTACCTTTTAATGGTCCTATCTCCAGACATAGTCACCTTCCGAGGTACTGCGGCATGGGACTTTAGCATATGGATTTTGGGGGGACACTGCTCAGCCTGTAACACCAGGAGAGTGGCAGTGGTCCTCCATTTCATATCTTAATTTCCTTTTGTATATGCCCATTATGCAAAAGTGCTTAGCATGCGGTCTTCAAATATTTGATGAATGAATGAACACAGAAGTTCTCTTTACCAGTCAGTTTTTAACTGTATTCTTTCATTTAAAATTGAAAGTATTTATTCTAATTACTCAGTATATATAACAAACTTGTCTATGCCAAATACCTAAAGGTCTACTTCCTTTTTAGGCAAACTTGCCAATATTAAATTGTTAAGACAATTTCTAAGGCTTGTCCATGGAGTCTAAGTGTGAAAATGACGTTTTTAAATTTTTTTTACGCAACTTTACTTTGAATCATTCTGTAGACCTCGCTTGGAGAGCGACAGTTTAAAAGCATGGAGATTTAGGAACTTCATAAATATTGGAGAGAATTAAAAGTGTATTTAACTGGAGAGTGTACATAATCCTTTCAGTGTGCTTCTTCGGTGCTGAGTCACCTCTGCCCACTGCGACTGCCTGATACCCATTGGAGTTCTCAGGCCGCACACCCCTGACAGTGCCTTTGTAGTTCACTTCTGGGTTCTGTTATGAAAACCCTGGAGTATTTACTCCAGCACAACTCACTCAGCTGAAACAGGAATCACTAGGTTGGGTACTTTGTGACAATAGTGACAATATTCAGCAAGTCCTGTCCTTGTAAAGGCAGAATACCCATAGGACTACCTGGGCTGTAGTGACATTCCCAAGGTCGATTTGCGAGTGTGGCGAGACTAATTGAAGATCGGTAATAATGTGATTTGCTTGATCTGGATTTGTGTGTGTGCATGTACTTGTATTTTTTTCAGTGTCCAAGATCATGCATCTTAAACAAAGATTCTTGGACACACATACATGAAACTTTCTTATTGGAAATCTGATGATATTGATTGATGGACGCCAGGGATGACAGAGGGACCCTCTTTACCTGACCCCTTCTGACTTTGTTGGAATGCAGCTGATCTCAACATTCTTTCTGCATTTCAGATTACTGCACCAGACATCAAACCTCGGTCTCTTGGTACTGAATAGATCTTATTTTGGGGGGTCAGCTGGCCAGAGAGAAATGAAAACTTGTAGTACCTTGTGGCTAACTTAGACTATTCTTCCTCACTGAGATGTTGCAGCACTATTCATTGGAAATATGAGGAAATCTTGATTGAGTCAGATATAAAACCTTTCCCTAGAGACACAACAGAATTTGTATTTTGACATATTGACATCTACAGTATGAACTGTTATGAGCCAAAATTTCCCATAGAAGCTTCATAGGCATTATTTTATCCTCCCAATATCACTTAGGAGATGTGGGTTCTTTTCACCTTTAATGGATAAAAGTGTGTCTCAAAAACATTAGAAGTTACTGGACTCAAAATCCAAAATGAGTTAGTGGAGAATCTGGGACTGGGGAAGTATGGATTGTGTGTTGACACCTGGAGGAGAGCTGAGGACACTCTCACAGGTGAGCAGGCAGGTGTCGGCCAGATGGCAAGACACTGTACCTCCTCTGGGCACTAACAACCCGAGGGCCATCATGGCCTTGTACCTGTCATGCAGACTGTGGGGCTGGAAGTTCTGATGAAGTCAAAGAATGAAGTAAATGTTTGCTTCTGATGCAGAACTGGGGACACATGGGCAGGGGGAGGAGATCAGAAGCAGCAGCCAGAGACATGACCACACGTCCACACAGAGACTTCCAACTGGTGGTTCGTTTTCCTCTATAGTAGTGCTTTCAGGGATAGGTGGGGAAGGGATTCAGTACCATAGGAAGCGTGATCTTCTTTTCCTCACCTCAAATTCTTGCTGATTAGGTCTGGAAATAGTAAAATATTTCCAACTCTCCAGAACATGGGGAGCGGGGAGATGATATATTTAATATGAGCTGTATGAATGGCAACTAGTCATCCTGGTTTTGCTTCTTCACTGACAGCCTTTAGACTGGACATAGGGCCTCCTGAGCTCAGGGAGAGACGGAGGGTGTGGCAGAGTATGGGCCAGGATGCCAGTGCCGTGGCGTGCTGGAAGTCGTGGCTCAGTGCAGAGGTGAAGGCTGTGCTCCCAGTGTGGCCACAAGCAGTGTTTCCAGGTGTTCTCACCTCAGGCCTCTGATAGGTGCTTCCTATAAACAGCTACTGCATACAGTTGCCCTGAGTCTACTGGGGTGGGTGTTATTATTCCTGTTTTACCCATAAGGAAAATGAGGGTCCCAGAAACTCAGTACATCCCTAAGGCCACATAGCTGGAGCCCACTGCCTCCCAGTGGCCCCTGGGGGATGGTGCAGGGCACACAGGGTGGAGTTGGTGCCCACTGTGGGCAGTTGTCTCCTCTCTTCCCCATTCATTGCCATTGTTCCACATCTGAGGACCACAGGAGAGATCGTCTTCTCATTGTTTTAAATTTCAGATTAATGTGAGAGTACAAACAAGTAGGGCACAATATTTACATTTGTTAGGTAGAATCCCTCTGGTAGTTGTGTCCTGCACCCAAGAGTAATGTTTCTGTTCTGGGTGATATCTGCTGTAGAAAATGCAAAGTGGGGGATCTTGACTTTGAGGCCTTCTTATTATTCAGGTCTGTGGTCCCAATCAGTAGTAAGAACACTGAGAGTATCCTCAAAAGATCTCTGAGAATTAACCAACCAGTAGTAAGCATCTACTACTAAGATGGATAGAAAAATGTCGTGTTTTTGTTTATGGCAGTGTCATTCTCAAAGCAATACCCAGGTACACAGCCAACATCACTCCCTTGTACAAAGATGCTCAGAAGTCATGTCAGTAGCAGAATTGCCTAAGGCTATGAATACACCCCTGTGATTTCAATCATAGCATAACGTTTATGATAAGAACCATCGTGTAATAAATGCATGCATGCATATTTTTCAATGTACTTTATGTCTAAGAAGAATGAATTTTTCAGAAAAACAAATTAAAAGGCACTCTAATATGATGGACTTTGAATCAAGGTGTTTAGTGATTGCTCAATAGTAGGTCACTTACCTATGGTATGGGCTTCTTTTGCCTCCCAAATAACAGAAGTTAGGGTCTGATACCCAGTCATATCACTAAGGAACTATTTTTCAGGCTGTAGCTCTTTAGTTTCGGGCAGGTCAGATGTTGTAATGGTTTCCCTTAATGCTGTCCAGACGTGCTTGTATCAGCCATGTCGTGCCCAGCCCTGAGACCTGACACCTGTAAGTTTTATTTCAGAGACAGAGATCAAAGAACCTAGAAATTATCTTTTCTACTCAGCACACTTGTCTTTGTCATGTTTTAATTCATGCTGAAGATTTCTTCACTCTGATTTGATACTCTCATTCTGAGATAAAAATGGATAAATGATGGTGTTTAAATGATTCAATTGTTTTAACAGACATTACCCTAGGGAGAAATATAGACCTTTGTCTGGGGTTTAAATGGCCCCTCTAAGCAGTCCTAGTGATTTATTTTGTCAGAAAGAAAGGCATTATTAAATTGAATCTCAATTCTTCATGTTACTTTTATAGAATAATTTTATTTTTAGCAAGGCTGTTTCTTCACTTCTACCTCCTACTGATTAATACTGATTACCATCATATTCCAAACTGAACTACAATTTTTTAGAATCTTGGAAAAATTCTTGTTGCAAATGTGTAAACATTCAAATGAACTTCAAATGTATTCAAAATAGTGATACTATGAATGTGGTCAAGATTTGCATCATTATATTTTGTTATTCTTCCCAGTGGAAGGCATGAGACCTAACAAATGGACCTGGATCTGTGTAGCTTACTGTGGGTTTGTGGGAATGATGGAGTTGTTGAGAAAAGTGGGGTGTTAAGGAATTGACTTGATCTTTGTTATCCATCACATTCCTTGAATTTTGTTTTCTACCTTTTTTACCCATGAATTTTGTTTCTCTTCACTTGAATTAGAGACAATTCTAAAATAGCATGGTACTTTTTTTTTCCTGTTGCCTATAATGATTCTCAGTACATTGTTCACTTATGTTCTTCTCATACTTTGTACAAATTTTCCCAAATCATTCCATGAATCTGTAATTAATTCCTTTAAATTAGGGTTTAGCATTTAATGCTATAGCTATATTTCCCTGAGCAGGATTCTAATATAATTCCAAAAGTAAAGTTGCTAAGTTAAAGCATATATGTTTTTTAATTTAAAAATCTTTTCAGATTTATTTTTAACCAGGTACATTTTTACAATTCCACAAATGATTATATGAATCCCCACTTCTCCACTTCTCACCAACAATTGGTGTTATAGCTCTTGGTTGTTTGATAGTCCAGTGAGTGAAAACTTACTATCTCAAATATATTTTCAATTTGCATTTCTTTATTAGTAGGTTGGAATAACTGTTTCCAAGGTGGTTGGTTTTGGGGATTTGCTCCTGTGTGTTTATAGTTTTTATCCTTTAATCAATTTGTATAAGCTCTCCACAAATTATACCTGATAGCAATGGTAAGAGTGATCATCAATCATCCCAGGATTGTCCCTGAATTGAAACAGTTTTGTCACTGTACCCAGTAGCAATATATGTGCTTTCTTGTATGCAGATATTTTTATGCTGAAGTAGGTTTCTGTGGTTCTGTTGCCCTGTCTGTCTCAGGAGCTGCTGTTGAGTTCCTCCAGCCTGCTCCTTCTCCCTGCACACTGCCCACTGCCCACTCTCTGGTCTTAGTGTGGAGGGTACTTCCTTAATGTAGGGATTTCCTTTGATTTAGTGACTTCATTTATTGTTATTTAGAGATGTCTTCCACAGGTTGGCCTTATTTTTTGCATTATTTGCATATGTATTCATAAATATATAAAATGTATTATCTACCATCTGTATGTGTGCGTAGGTATATATGTGTATGGCTGTAATATGTATTACCTGGATGGGCATGTGCATGTGTGGCCATGTACATGTACTATAGGTGTGTACATGTATAGATGTGTGCATGGTGGTGTTTGTGTGTAAGTATACACACCGAGGAGTGGGTACATGTATGTATAGGTGGTGTGTACATGTCTAGGTTTACACCTGTGTAAATGTACACTTGTAGAGGAATATGCATATATACATGGTCTGACAATTAAGTTCATGAACTTGCCACTGTGTGCTTCTGTTGGCAGCACTGGGAAAATGGTGTGTTTAGGTTTCATAACGTTAGTTTGTCAGTGTCTCATGGGCATGTTCAAGTCGATGTGTGGTGGTGTGTTGCCAGGTGGTGTTCATCATTGCTGTTGCATATTTCTGTTGAGCTCACAAGAATGTCACTGATGAAGAAAGGTCAGGTAGCCAGGAATAAACAGAACTAGCAGAAACATTGTAAAATTTTATTGACTTGTATGTCAAAATTATCACCTGACCATGAGAAGCATGGCAGGCCAAGTAAACATAGAGAAACAGGAAAATCTTTACTGAAAGTCTTGGCCAACAACTCATGGCTCTGGCATCATGACAATGCACCTCCCTCAGACCATGAAGGAGATTTTACCCAGTAAACAAATTACTGTATTGAAACACCCTCCCCACTCACCTGATCTGGCCTCTAATTACTTTTTTCTATACTCAAAGATGAAGGAAATATTGAAAGAAAGACATTTTGATAACATTCAGGCCATTAAGGGTAGTATAATGATAGCTCCAAAGACCAGTTTAGAAAAAAAACTCCAAAATTACTTTGAAGGGTGGACTAGGCACTGACTTTGGTACATAGTTTCCCAAGGGAAGTGCTTCGAAGGTGACCATAATGATATTCAGCAATGTGGTATGCAGCACTTTTTCTAGGTCGAGTTCATGAACTTAATTGTCAGACCTCATATGATGACAACTCCCACGACCAGTCCAGAAAAAGAGACCCAAAATTGCTTGAAGTGTGGACTAGGCACTGGCTTTGGTGCATAGCTTCCTCAGGGGAGTACTTTGAAGGTGGCCATAGTGATATTCAGCAATGAGGTACTGTTTCTAGGACTGTTTCTAGCACTGTTTCTAGGATGAGTTCATGAACTTAATTGTCAGGTCTGGTAGATGGAAGATGCTTGCCTTTTTCCCTCATTACTATTTTATACTTCTTTTCCCATTTCCTAAAGTAGCCTGTTTTACTTTAGTTTTTGCTCAAGCAATGCTTTCAAATTGAGCACTTGTGTAAAATATTCTGCAAATTGTTTTTTTATGTTCAAATATCTTTTTTTTCCCTTGAAAATTGAAGGCCATCTTATTTGTAAAGTATTCCTGAATTGTATTTGTTTGCAAGTGTTCCTTCTTTGATCTCTAGTTTCTTACATTGCAATAAGAAGGGAAGGTGCCAATCTGTTTCTCCCCCTCCTTAAATAAGTTTTCCTAGGCTTGGTGTCCATAGCACAGTGGTTACGGTGCTGGCCACAGGCTCCAAGGCTGGCAGGTTTGAACCCAGCCAGATTCAGCCAAACAACAATGACAACTGCAACAAAAAAATGGGGATGCTGTGGCAGGTGCCTGTAGTCCCAGCTACTTGGGAGGCTGAGACAAGAGAATCACTTAAGCCTCAGAGTTTGGGGTTGCTGTGAGCTGTGACATCACAGCACTCTACTGAGGGTGACATAATGACACTCTGTCCCCCCCCCCAAAAAAATAAGAAATTGCTGAGATTCTGTAAGATCTTTTTTTTCTTTTTCTCAGAGTTTCAGAATTAAATTAGAATACACTGAGGGGTAACTTTTCTTATCAACCAAGTCTCAAACTTATTGAGCAATTTCAGTTCACAGACTATACATGTTTTTAATGAAGAGAAATTTGTAGCTTCCTTAATTATTATTTGTGAGTATCCTCCGAATATATTTTTTCCTTTTGAAAAATTCTTTGAGTGTTTAGTCTCCAGGATCTACCCTCCAAATTTCTTTTATTTTTCCTTCTTATTCCCATGCCTTTTATATTTTTGCTAAGCATTCTGATATGTTGTTTGTACATGACCACTAGTATCAGATTCACTAACCAGTCTCAACAGAGACCATCCTCCTTTATTTGTATGTATGTAGATATATATCTATTGATATATATTACCATCCTCAGTTTATCTATTTAATTTCTTAGTTTCAACATCACCTGTGCAAGCTTCAGGACATCTCCTGCAGTGTCTGCAGTGCCTTCAATCTCTGTGTTAGTGCTGTTATTTTAATCAGACATTCTTCTGGCTGCTTCCCTGCATGGTCATGTTCTGACTGAACATCTTCTTCTCTCTGACTGTTTGGGCCCTTGCTTAGACTGTGACTTTTTTTCTCTGGGATCATGAGGTCTGGGTCAGATTGTCCAGCTTGTCTCCATGACAGAAACCTAATGGAGGGTGATAGGCTCTCAGAGCAGGGCTGACAATAGCCTCCTGCAGGCAGCCCACCTATTCCATTCATTCTTGGCCTTCTGAGAAGTTGAGACTCCCAGCAAGCTTTGAGGGTGGAAGCTTTCATTGCAGCCTCAGAAATCTGAACATTAAGCCCTTCCAGAGGCGAGCTTCCCTGAGTCCTCAGCCTGAGTCAGAAATAGGGCAGCGAACCCCGAGAGAGGATTTGGGATCTGCCCCCCCTGGGGTCCTCAGTGCTGCCCTGTCCTTTCAAGCATGCTGTGGCTTCTGCATTCCTTCCTTGGGGGCTGAAGGAGCAAGGAAGGCCCGTCCTTGGGGTGCTCATCGGCAGAGCACTGCACTCCCTGAATCTCCCCAGTGAGTCCCGTGCCCACCTGCTGCCGTGATGAGGATTTCCTGTCCCCAGTCTGTGGGTGTGGTTGAGCTGGGTTCTGGTCAAGGGCTGGGCCCTCTGGGGAGCAAAGTGGTCTGTGAGTATTTCTGTCCGACAGTTGTTGAAGGTCACAGAAGTTCCTCTTTAGTCATTTTATGCTTCCTATCACGGGAGCATGCACTGAGGTGCACTGAGGTGCACTGAGGTGAGGTCTGAGAAAAACAGTTTGATGTAAAGCCAAGGGAGGACTGGCAATTCAGTTATAAAACATTGTTTTTGCTGTTGTTTTCTTGAAGATGAAAAGAGCTCTTAGAAGGATCCTCAGGTGTTACTTCAAGAAAAAAAGCAAAACAGATATTAACTCTTAATTATGCCATCTGTTTCCCTGGTGTCCTCTCGTCTGTGAAAAAAGGTATAATTCCATGGGCTATGAGTGCACCTGAGAATCCATTTAATTTAAAGACAAGTTCTTAGGATTCATTTAATCTTGTACTAAGATCCAACTTTTCTCAGCAGGTTTCTATGTTAATTTTCTCCTTGTGGAGAAACATGGGATAATTCTAATCCTTTGATTCAACATCATCTCTCATCCTTTGAAGATGGTTTTTTCCTCCAATGAGTTTTTCCTTTTACACTAAACTGATACCCTCAGACTTCCCATTTTCTTCCAAGTTGCTGCATTATTCTGATTTTACACATTACTCTCCCAAAGACTGTAGTAGATCAAGATCTTAAGCATGACGTACAAAAGTGACCATAGTTATCAAAGCATGTCGGAGATACTGGGTAGAAATTGTCCAATCTGATATATTCCTTCCTTTCTCAAAAACAAACTCACAGATCCTCCGTTACAGGAAAACCCCCACACAGTTAACCTCTAAAAATTCAGGGTTCCTCCCTTCCCTAGGCTCTTGTTTGTTCATTCCGGTATTGCCCACTTCTTGCTCTTGCGGGTTTCTCTTCCCATGGAGAGAAATTGACACAGGTTTAAGTTCTCTGAGGTCCTGAGTCCTTGTGCACTGACTGTGATTCAGCCAAGATAAGCAAATTGCAGCTAAATATGTGTAAACAAACACATGCAAGTGCATCTAACAGCGGATCAGAGTCGTCTACTAACAGGGCCTCCCGCTTGGTGATGCCCTGCACCAGAGAAGGCCAGCTGGGCAGAGCAGCCTCGCACCTCCAGGGAGCAGCAGCCCGTGAAGGGGTCCACCTCATCAGCGTTAGCCAAGTGCTGCGACCCTGAAAGCCAGAGCCCCAGAGGGGAGGCGCTTCAGCAGTGCTGCTGGCCGGCACTCCACCTGTCCTGCTCTCCCTGGGCAATGGGCCTGAGCAGGGGAGACACAGTCTCCATCCCCAGTTTCCCTCTTCCTTCCTGGGGGAACATGCTGCCCCAGCTTCCTCTTCCTCGTTGCCTGACGACCAGAGCAGCCAGGCCTGGGAGGAGATGCAATGCCCCACCTCCCAGCTTCTCTCCTTTACGGACAGAAGGCTTAGGGGTGTGGCTAAGGGCGGAGACAGGAGGAGCCCAGTTACAGCAGTGATCTTACACTTCACCAAGGTTCCTGAAAATGCATCCAGGGTTTGTTATGCGGCTAACCCCAACCTGTCAGTCACCCCAGAGGCGGAAGGCCACAGCCAATCCTGCCTGGGGGAAGGCGGGACAAACGCAGCAGCTTAGCTATAAAAGAGGACGTGTTCAGACTTCAGGCACCTCTTCTCTGCTCAGGAAAGGACCCCTCTTGCTCTTGAGATGTATTTTCCTTATGGTTTGTGTGCTTTTATTCTCTAATAAATGCCTATTGACAGTGGTCGCTTCAGTGTTGTGATCTCTTTGTCATCAGCTAGGCACAGTGCTCATTCTTGACCCTGGGGACCAAGAACAGGGAACATCCCTCTCCAGTACCTAACGCTCCTGCAGAGACCAGTTCTGGATATTCTGTATATAATCCTATACAAGTTCCTTGGCTTTGGGTTACCTAGAAGTTTCCTAAAGTTCCTCCTGGAAGCACGTGACCGGTGCAGGCACCAGTAGTACCAGAGGTGCGGAGACATGGCAGAGGGAAGCTGGGGGATTCTATGCAGACTCTATTACATGAGGTAGATGGATGCCTAGGATCCTATGACTAGTGCTTTAATCTGGAAGGATTAATACTGGTAGGGATAAGAATATTTTGGTTAAAATCATGGAGATTCTGGCCACAGATTATTTTACCTATTGTCCATGAGGAGTTTTTTTGTGTTTCTCTGAGTACATGAGAAAATGCAATTCCATCGACAGTGTGTCCACATTATGTCAACATTACTTACAATTCCACAAAAAGCATATATAAACATTAGGATAGTTTAGGGATGATCACCAGATGAATCAATTGCTTGATTTGCTGTTATTTTTTTTTAAGACACAAGAAAAATAATAATTTGATGCTGGAAATAAGGACAAGGAAACAGGAAGTACTCATAGAAAATACTGAGAAAAGTTTGAGGAACTAAGTGAGCTCCCACAGAGCCTTGGCTAGGGAAACTGTCTAATAAGTGGCAACTATTCAAAATATTGATTGATTTGATTTGATTTTTTTTTTTTTTTGAGACAGAGCCTCAAGCTGTCCCCCTGGGTAGAGTCCTGTGGCATCATAGCTCACAGCAACCTCCAACTCCTAGGCTCAAGCAAGTCTCCTGCCTCAGCCTCCCAAGTAGCTGGGACCACAGGCACCCACCACAATGCCCGGCTATTTTTTGGTTGCAGCCGTCATTGTTGCTTGGCAGGCCTGGGCTGGATTTGAACCTGCCACCTTAGGTGTATGTGGCTGGTGCCTTAGCCACTTGAGCCAATTTGATTTGCTTTTAAGGAAAAGGGAACAGAAAAGCCTCATGAGATAAATGTTAAATTTGTCTGTTAATGTTAATTTTATAATTATCAAAAGATCACAGCAATCAAGACTGGTAAATGAAGGAATAAATGAATATAATGAGAAAGCCAGAAATATTATTTGCTGACATACAAAATAAAGCAAAAATTCTCAAATTTTCTTTAATATTTAATATTTTTATATCACTTACATATCTTACAAAACATTCACATTAAATTCCTAAGCTCTTTTCCTTCCTTAGTTATCTTAGTTACTGGTTTTCAGAGCCAAACGTGACCTAAGAGATCATTTGTTTAAAAAATTAAAAGGTGGGGCATGGTGGTTCATGTCTGTAACCCTTGCACTCTAGGGTTCCTGATGGATGGGTTGCTTGAATTTAGGAGTTCAGACTAGTCTGAGCAAGACTGAGACTCCTTCTCTACTAAAAATAGAAAAACTAGCTGAGTATGGTGGCATGGCCTCAACTAATCAGGAGGCTGAGGCACAAAGATCCCTTGAGCTGGAGAGTTTGAGGTTGTTTTGCTGGGACCTAGGCTGGCATCACAGCACTCTACTACCCAGGGCAACAAAGTGAGACTCTGCCTCTAAAAACAAGAACAACAACAACAACAACAACAAGCTAACAAAACTAAAACACTTAATTTTAAAATTAGGAACCAAAAGTTGAAAAGGTTTCAATGACTTGTCATCAGTTAATAATTAGCTAAGCTAAGGATAGAACTCAAGCCCATTTTTTTCTTATCCTACCATGTAATCTTACAGCTAGTTTTCCTTTCTACTTTCTGTATTTTCTTTAGAGTCTCTTTTACCCATAGTAAGTATGGGAACTCTTCTTTAGTTGGATGGCCTTCCTTTTTAGAATTTTATACTCACAAATTGCAAATGCAGCAATCTGGACATTTTTAACATCAATGTAAGCTAATTTTCTGTATCAGCTAATCAACAGATGAAGAGTCTTTGCATGATATTATAGGCATTGCAGATGCAATTAAACAATATTCACATGACCTTATTACCAATCTGTTTATGTCATCAAACTCTATAAGTGGCACATTTGTTTGTACTATAAATCAAATAAATCAAAATTCCATAGATAAAATTGACTTTGTATAGAGCATAAAGCATTGCCTTGAATATCAATCAGGAAATTATTTATTCTCCATTTATTATAGAAATAGAAAATTAAACCTAATGCAGGTGGTCCATTTCCTAAAATAAGTTATGTGTTAAGGCATGATGCCACTTGATTAAATAAAACTTCCTTCAAATAAAACAATTTCACAAAGAGTCAACAGATGTATATTTTCTACTAGGATTTATGGAGCCATCTGGTCTTGTAATTTCCAGCTGCATACTTCACATTAAGTTCTGTCTTTAAAGCATCAAGTATTGTAAATACAGTATATTTTATGCACAAATATATTACAAATGTAAATATATTTAGGTTTGCTCATGACTTTACTTCAAATAAATTGTGCTTATGTTTGTAAACTAATGAAAGTTTAATTTCTTTCATAAGAGACTAATTTTATTACTGTTATATTTCATGATGCTATAGCTGTCTCATGCTTAACTTATAAAATGCCTTCAAAGTATGGCTAAAGAAATAGAATTTTAGCAACTCCTATGAAGCTTTAATGAACCAATTAAATTGTAACAGTGATCTCAGGTTTGTCTTTGAAAGTTGTTAACTATTTTTAATAGAATACAATAAGGACATCTCCCATTCTCCCTGATCCTGCTAGTACATGACACCTTATATGAAAAGCTTGTTGAAATCAAGGTGAGAACAAACACCACAGCAGGGAATGAGCAATAAATAGCCCTAAAATGGTGCAAAACTCTCCTGATAATATTAAGTGTACAGAGAACATAAAGAATTCTCTTGAAAATAACCATAAGTTCTAAAGATAAGTTATCTTTCAAATATAGCATTCTGCATTTATTTATAATCTGTGATATCATGAGTGGGGGGAAATCTTCCTATATCCTATATCAAAACTAGGTAATTCATGGGTCAGTCTTCATTAAGTTGCTTAATTTAGGAGATGGTTTCTTAATATTAGAAATTAATTTTTTCCAGTAGATATACACCTTTCAGGAAACACAAGAACTCTTCCTGAGTGGGATGACTTTCCACTTTAGAATATTATATTAACAAATTACAAATGCAGCAATCTTGACACTTCAGCATCAATTTAAACTAATTTTCAGTGTTAGCTAATCAATACATCAAGAGTCTTTGCATAATATTGTAAGCATTACAGATGCAATGAAACAATATTCAGAAGACCTTATTACTAATCTACTTATTTCAGCAAATGCTGTAATTTGCACATTCATTTGTGCCATAATCAAATAAATCAAAACTCTACTGATAAAAATTGACTTTGAATACAGTGATGATTAAAGTTTGAAATCCTCATTATATTTGGAATTATTAATATTGTTTAAGTATTGACATTGGTAATTAATGAAATTTGCCTTAGAGTATGTGCCCATAAGAAGGAAAATATACAGTAAAAATAGGATACTTGCCTTGAAGATCACTGGAGGAAGCCAAAAAACACAGACTCTAAAAGGAACATCAAAGAACCATATAGAAAAATTAAAGAATGCGCATAAGGTCCATATTTACATGGCTGAGGTTTAAATGCAGTAAGAGAATTATCAAAATTTGAATATCACTTTATATATCAAAAAACAACCTTTAACTTTATACCGTTGACAAGAAACATGCAAAAGCAAAATTCTGAGGATGGTAAAACATGAAAACATAGGTCACAGTTAAGTCAGGCACACAGAAACTGGAGTGGCCATAACAATACAATATTTTAAAAAATGTTTTAAGGACTTAAAGTTAAGGACTTTAAGGAAGGACTTTTAAGGACTTTAAGGAAGAAAAAATAACTAATACAAAAATATTTTTTTCCATATCATTTTTGAAATAACATCTACTCAGGGTGGTGCCTGTGACTCAAAGAGTAGTGCACCAACCCCATATACCAGATGTGGTGGGTTCAAACCTGGCCCTGGCTAAAAACTGCAAAAAAAAAAAAAAAAAGCATCTATTCAACCCAGCTGAATAAAATTGGATTTGAATATTATGAAGGTCAACTTATGAGAGATGTATCTAACTTTGTACCCTATAAACTAAAATTGATTTTACTTTTAATGATGTATGAATTTTCAAAAATTGATATGATAGGTTGCTAGGAACACAAATTCCCAAGAACAGACTTCATATGAACCGTATTTTTTTAAAAAAATTCAACTAATCTAAAAAATATTGTTTGTTAGCAATTTAAAAACCATTTTACCAAACGAATATTTTGTCAGGAGGATACAGCAATGCTTACCATAGGGAGAAGGGGATAAAGTGGGGATGGTTAATGAGCACACAACTATAGTTAAATAGAATGAACACTGTTTGATAGCACAATGAAGTGGCTACAATTTAGGGTGTACTTTGAAATTACTAAAAGGGTATAATTAGAATGTTCTTTACACACAAAAATGATAAATACCTGTAATGTCTTTGTCCAAATTTCAGTTACCCTGATTTGATTAATTCACATTCTATACTGTATCAAAATATCATGTGTAGCCCATAAAGATATACTACTATTATGTATAGATAATGATTAAAAATAAAAATTTAAAATCAATCAAGCACTTATTGATAGATTAAGAAGACAATAAGTGGAACATCTAAAATATATTAATGACAACATTCTATATCAAAATTTGTGGGAAATAAAATTGTCTTCATTATTGAATGTCTTCATTATCAAAAAAGGAATAATAAAAACAAACTAACAAAATAATTAACTTAAGATGTTAGAGAAAAAGCAGCTAAACAAATTATTGAAGTTCTGAGGCAATCTTTAAAAATTATATAAACTGAACTGATGAATAAATAGTTGGCTTAAATAATAAAGAAGTAACAACTGTAAGTAATTATATGTTAGTATAATAAATACCTATTATATAGGTATAGTATACAATATATAATAACATACACAGTGACATATTTTTCCAACAAGGACAAAGAGAAATCCCAAATTAGATTAGAAATTCATAGTAATTATCTTCCTTGGAGTTTGGAGAATTATGAATCCTTGTTATGTGTTTACTTCTTTGTACCTGATTTTCACAGTTTGATATAAAGACTTCGCTGGTTAATACTGCCTCAAAATTAGTAGTAGTGATTTTATTTTCTAATTTGTGAAGGGTGCTACAGTCTACCGAAGGAAAGGTGAAGCGTGTGGTGTGCTGTGCGCTGGCGGCACAGTGCTCGCTTACTGTGAGGCGTGTCCCTCCGAGTCAGAAGAGGCAGCTCGGCGCTGTGTGCAGTGAGAGTGTTGACCAGCCACGCGCGGATCAGCCCTTTCCCTGGACTGAGGGCTGAACACCCACAAAGGGGGATGGGCTGGCGCTCTCAGGACCAGGCTACATTATGGAAGGTTCTGTCTCAGTAGGTGGAATAAGACGTTTCTCTGCTATGTTCTGGACTTTGATGGAAAGTCACATAGCTTGGTGCTGGGCGGTCTCTCTGCTGCAGGTGGCCTTCGTGGTAGTGCATGAGGATGTGAGTTCTACCCGCAGAGAGCCTCTTCCCCAGCCAGGTCTCCAGACAAGAATGTGGCCCAGCTGACATCTTGAGCGCCAGCTACCCTGTGCCAGACCCCCAGCCCGGGAACCCGGACATGCCACTGCTTAGTTTGCTCAGGGTGCTGTAACAAAGCACCGCAAACCGCTTGGTAACAACAGCGTCTCACTGTTCTAGAGGCTGGGAGTCCAGGTCAGGGAGTTGGCGGGGCGTGGGAGGCACTAGTCCTGTTGAATTAGTGCCCACCTACACCAGAGTGGCCCCTTCTTAGTTATTACTTTGCAGTAAGCCTATTTCCAAGTAAGGTTACATCCTGAGGTGCTGAGTGTTGAATGAGTGTGAATGTGAATTTGGGGGGCACACAGTTCAGCCCATAATAGTGCATTTGTATTATTTTTAAGCTGCTATGTTTGTGGTAATTTGTTACACTGTGGTAAATTCCTAAAACAATTTTAAAGTAAAAAGAAAATGAAATGCATATGAGTGTGAAGAAACAGTAATGATTTTCTATTGGGACTTCCCCACCACTACTTACAAGCAACCATGGGGACCACTCAGGATTGCTTCTAATACAGGTGAAACCTCATCTGAATATGAAGTATTAATATAATTTGTTTCTTCATGAGCACCAGAAACTATTTTGCTACATAATACATATACAATATACAACCACGAAATTGTACTTACTCTCAAACTTCCTGTTAGAGCTCAAGTTGGCTCAAAGAACCAAGCTGAGCAGAGATAATAGCAGGGATTTATTAAGACATTTGTAAGCAGATGGACTGCCACCAAAATGGCAATTTAGGACATGCAGCTCCAGAGGTGGCAGGCACCTCAGTCAGTTCAGTGACTCAGGGTGTGGTGCAAAAGATCACAGGTCATCTGCTGGAGGCCTCATAAAATGTCTGACGGTTATCTGGTGGAAATCTAAAGCCACAGAGAGAGCTTAATGCTTGCCCTAAAATTAATTGTCATTGTTAAGGTTTTCTTTAAATTACTTTTCCTTTTTCTCTTTTTTAAAAAAGTGTTGAAAATAAAAATAAAATGTTACATATTTTTGTCAATTTTTAAAGCCTGTATTTTCATATATTCTTAATCTATGGAATACAGTATGGGGACACCAGTGTTCCATATTGCATGGAGAGTTGTACGATTGCCTGAGCTTCAGGAGCTAAGACTGTCACTCTGCTCCAACAAACTGTAGGCAGACCTAACATATTCCTAAAGCAACCTGCTATCTAGAGAATCTTCTAATTTGCTCAAATTAATCATGAATCTGCATGTTATGTGCTTACCTCTGGCCAGACCAGATGGGGCTGAGTTTGGCTTGAAGGCAACTCTTTGGGACGTGATCAGAATTCACACGTGTATTGAAGTAAACATTCCCTTTTCAGGGCTCACTTCCAAGCCTGACTGAAAATTTTCTACTAGTTTAATTTGTTGATTCCTTCAAATAGTAAATTCTTGCACTTTTTAAAAGATCTAAAAATTGTTCTATGAGTTTAAAATCTTCCGGTGAAGACAGTGTCAAAATGTGAGGTTTTTTTCACTATGAAGAAGTACAACATTCAAAAAAATCCTAAAATGTATATATCCAATTGCTTTAGGGAAAAATGGGTTTTTAGATGGACGTGGAGCTGGGGCTCATGGGCCATCGGGTACTGGTCACCAGGGTGGGCAAAGGTATCGGGCATGGCACAGTCCAGGTGCTTTACCCTGTGGGCACACAGCTGGTGTCCGTGAGCTGGATGCAGGCCAACTGACACAGCCTGGTCAGCAAAGTCCTTTAATGTGAACTTTCGGGCTGTCATCCGGGTGTCCCAGATCATAGCCAGGGGCTTGATAGCCTGGGGTTCCCCAGGGGCCATTGTGAATGTCTCCATCCAGGCCTCCCAGCATGCAGTGACTAACAGACTCTACTCTTCCACCAGGGTGTCTTGGACATGCTGATCAAGGTGATCGCTGTAGAGGTTGCGCCCCCAAGATCCCTGTGAATGCAATGAACTTCACAGTGGTGATGACACTTATGGGCTCGGCCAACTGGAGTGACCCCCCTCCCCCACAGGAGGCAGGTTTGCTGAGGTGGAAAGCATGGTGGTGGACGCCATCCTCTTCCTGCTGAGTGACCACAGATCAGCCCATGCTGCACCCCATACTGAGCCCCCTTCCCCAATAAACTGGATTCTCCTGCACCCCACAAAATGGGTTTTTAAATTCATGTGGAATTACCTTGAAAAACAGTACACATTACTTTATGCTTTATTTGATGAACAAAGTTTTCAATGACAATTATATGCTTATGAACAAAAGTGTATTTATAACTATGATATTATGCAAAAGTTATTGAGCTAAATTAGTCAATTATCTTATTAACTAGATAATATACTATTATTATTAACTAACTAATAAGGAACACATCTATTGATCTTACTCTGTTGAATACTCTTACTAAGTGCTTTACTTACATTAATTAGTTTAATCCTTTCAGCAACTCCATGAGATAGATTATATTCTCATTCTCATGCTGTAATTGAGAAAAAAGGCTTTAAGAGGGTTTAAATAGCTTATTCAAAGTAATATGTTTTGCATGTAGGGAGACATGATAAAAGCTCAAAAAGTCTGATTCTTGTTTTAAAACATATCTTTAAATACATAGACAACTCAATTATTTAAAAATAATCATCTGGCCTCTTTGACCCATTCATTTTATTCATTGATATCTTTATTGAGTATGTACCATATGCAGGTGCTGTTTTAGATGCCAAAGATAAACTGGTAAGTAGGATAGTCCCCCTTTTCTGCATCTGCTCAGACAAGGAGGGCATAGTGACAGAGGGTCCAGGGAGTGCGGAGAGGGTGCCGTGGGTTTCCACTGACATAAAGACTTGAGGAAAGGCTTCCTGGAGAAGGCTGGCACGATACAACATTTGTTACTCAGGGGAGACTAAATAAAGTTGGAGCTGGATCACTGGGTGTGGATTGTGCCCTGGGGACAGGGATGAACTGGGAGAGGCAAGAAGGTGCTCCCCAGGCAAGAGCTGTGTTGGCCCCAGTGAGGATGGAGGTCCCAAGGCACAGCGCAGGCTCTGGAGTGAGGAGCGTGTGGGAAGTTACACACATGCACACCCACGTAGCATCACACTATTGAAAATGAGTCACATGGCTGTATTTCATCCATGTCCATTGGGTCTTGAAAGACTGTATCTGCTGTATTTCATTCCTTGAATCATATGTAGACCAAAAATCTGACAATCCTTTTTAGCTGATCTAAATTCAAATCATTCCCTTTACCTTCCACCCAAGACACAGGCATCCGTTCATCTATTCAGTGATGCAGGAAATCCTGGAGTTAACCTTGTTATTCTGTTTTCCTCATTGTGTGTTGAAGTGTTATGTCTAAGAGGTTGGGCTTTTGAAACTATCTATTCAAATACTGGATCTTTTGTTAAAAAGCTGTAGGACTTTTTTTTTTTAATTTTTTTATTGAATGATAACTATGTACATTAATACACTTCTGGGGTACAGTGTGGGGTTTTCACATGCAATCTGAAATACTTCCATCAAACTGATCAACACAGCCTTCATGTCATTTTCTCAGTTA
>CAUYQV010099342.1:0-19033 GCA_963574575.1 Galagoides demidoff | reverse complement strand
CCTGGGCAACAGAGACTCTGTCTCAATATAAAAAAAGAAAAATGGGGGGGAGGGTGTCTTTAGAAGATGACTAGATCACCAGGGCTGAACTTTAATAAATGGGATTAGTGCCCTTACAAAAGATTCTCAAGGGAGCTTGTTTGCCCCTTCCTGCATGTGAGGACCCTAGGAGCTGCCACCTGTGAGGAACAGGCCCTCAACAGACACCCACCTTGCTGGCAACTTGATCTTAGATGTTCCAGCCTCAGAACTATGAGCAGTAAGTTTGGTGTTTGTCCATTCTCTAGGGTAAGGTACTGTAGCAGCCCTAATGGTATAAGATGCTGTCATTTAGGGATATCAGAGGAAGCTGATTTGCTAAAAAATAAAAAATGAATCCGCTCTCTTTCTTTCTTCTTGAGGAGAATGTGTGTGTGCTATTAATTAAGGGACTTCTTAAGAATTTATCCACAAGACTCTCCCTCGTTTCTAAAGGTTCATTACTTGAGCTTCTTCCATGTCAGGATAATACGAATCACTTGTGTTAAGAGTAAATAAAATTGGATTTCTGGGTCATACAAGGAAATATCAATTCATATACCCTCTGTCTCTGTTAGAGAAATATCTGCTTCAGGCGGTGCCTGTGGCTCAAAGGAGTAGGGTGCCAGCCCCATATGCCAGAGGTGGTGGGTTCATAACCAGCCCCAGCCAAAAACTGCAAAAAAAAAAAAAAAAAAGAAAGAAAGAAAGGAAAGAAATATCAGCTTGTGACCAGAACAGGTAGCACCAGTACATAGCACAATGCTTTGTATATAGGAGGTTATCAATAAACCATTTGTTAAGTGAATAAATACTGTCATGAATATTGCAAGCACACTTTTGAGATGAGTGGGTCTTAGTACTGTGGTAAAAATCCCAACTGCTTAATACCCTCTGAACCTTTTTTTTCAAAGGATCTTTGCATATTAGAACTGCAGGCAAGGCTCCCATACCATAGACATCCATTTTAAAGACTTATAACCCAGAAGGTTTAACTAAATACCTGCCAGTCCAGTCTCAGCTTAGCTCTGATAGCAATTGGATAACAAGAATATAGAAAATCCCAAAGACTTTCCACAGATGCTATAGTAGTTTTAATTTTCTCACTACCAAGGCTAAAAGAACTAAATGTCCAGAATGATGGTTAGAAACAGGGATGAATCTGGAGAATATTTTGCCACAAACTGGAGGAAGAAACAAGACACCTTGCTCTCCAAAACCATTAAAGGGAATACATGATTACAGTAAAATTAAATGACTAACTACAGAAAAGAACTTGACGTGGACAGACAGGGGAGAGGCTCAGAGACCACCACTCAACAAAAAAACAAAAGGCGAACAGTAATGGCTCTTGCTTAGAAGTAACCACAGTTATTAATATGCCAATTTAAAGAAGGAAACATACAATAATATGGCTGGAAAACAGAAATACAGAAGAAGGAGAAAGAAGGGGGAAATATGGATGAATAAAAGTCTGGCAGAACTCAGTAAAAAAAATTACACTAGTAAGAGCAAGAAACTCAATATCGAATATTATGTGCTCAGCACAGAGAAACTAGTCACTTCAAGGGCTCTCAATGTGGATGTAAATAACCCAACATACTCTAAACATGCCTTTAGGATTGATTATTTTTATTTAAATTATTTAGTATTATCATTAGAGGTGGGTAATATAGACGTTTCTACCCCAAACTTGGTAATGAGCTTCTTCGTTCAGTTTATTTCCCATCATCAGTTTGAAGAGCCTTCCTGAAGTGACTTCACACAGGACACATATTTCCTTCCCCCTTTCTTAACCTTTATTCTCTCTTTAACATTATTTGAATTTGTTTCTGTTTGAATTTGCATCTACATGTACTACTATTTACAACATGTATTATAAGGTTGGTTACCTCTGGTTAATTCTTGCCAACGGTATGTACTAGTAGGAAAAAACACATTTTATATCTGCCGTTTGAATCAGTGAAAAGTTCTACTGTTTTAAAGGAAATAAACCATAGAGGAGAATTAACAGCTTTCATACAGCTCAGAACTCATAAACAAGCAGAAAGAAGAGCAGAAGCCAAATAAAATCCATTCCTAAAAATAAATAAGGAAAACAGTAAGCAATTTCAAGGGGGAAGTAATTGTCCACTGGCCTAGTAAAGCCAATAAAAAAATGAAAAGGTATAATCTGGGATGGTGGATTTGTCCTAATCCCTCGTTAATGCATAGAATGAAATTTCCAAAGACTGTAAAATTACCCAGTAGGGTGTACTGATGTTACTTTAAGAGTTTGAACTCAAAGGACAGGACTGGTAAGCCTATTCAATTTCCTAACAAAGTTCTTTGATTCTTTTTATACTACTTGATAGTATAATGTTTTATTGGCTTGAGAATTATAGTTCCATATTCCTTTGGTGGGTATTATTGAAATGAGTTCAATTTATACCAAAGATTATACAACTTAAGTTATAAAGAGAAAAAGAAATTAAAAAAAAAAAAAACCTTCCTGATCTCTTGTATGTATACCGACCAGATGGGTGAGATGTCTTTAAACCAAAATCTGACATGTTAGTGTTTTAAGCTAATGATGTTTTTGAAATGTAAAAATTAATTTATGGCTGCACTTTAAAACCATCTTTGCCGTGTTCACAGAGACCATCTCCCTTACACGATTTCTGAATTTTTCATTTGCTGCCATGGGCTGTTCACATTTTCTCCATCCATTTATTACTCCCAGATAGTTACTTCAGTACATTGAAGTGGTTGTATAAAAAAATTCTCTAGTCATGAGTGTCTAGCTTTGCTGTTACCTAACCTTTTCTAAAAAGCCAGGAAAATAAGGAAAGAATATAGTATTTTTCTCCTGGAATGACATTGAAAATATAAACTGGTTCTTTGCATGCTCGCTAGTCAGTGCTTCCACACCTCGGTGTTAAGATGTCAAAACCATTTCTCAGAGTTACGAGAGAATCCTCCTAGATTCTGGCCAAACTGACCTTTAAAATCTTTTCCTTTACCCACTTATTCCCTAATCACAGGCAGAGCAACTCGCCAGTGAAGCAATGTGCTTCGGAAAATGTGCAAGGCATTTAGGGCCCTGAGAGGACGCTGACGTCTTCATCGGCCCGGCTCCTCTTCCTCTAAAGCACGTTCATCTTCCTCGCATTTTTCTCATCTATTAGATCTCATAGCCATCATTTCAAAACTACTCTTTGCCAGCATTGTAAACTCCCTTATTACACTATGGGTTTTTGTTTTTTCAATTTGTCTGGAATAAAAAGCCCATCTTTGGGAGGCTGTCATGACTCTTTCCCCCTTTCTTCCACCTAAGTAGGCAGCACCTCTGGGAACAGGTCAGAGTGATTCTGCTATGGATTCATTACCTCCCACCCAGACTTGAACTTCCACAAGGCTCTTTGCTAGGCCCCCTACTCCTCTCATGCTATAACTTCTCATCAAGTGATTCCATCCCTGCCTATCACTCCAACTCTCATCTGTAAATAGTCTGTTCTTACATTTATATGTACAGCTCAGTCTTATCCTTCAAGCATTAAATTGATGTATTGAACAGAATAAGGCAATAGATCGGAGCATCGCCAAAGTGTAACATGTAAGACTGAACACACAGTTGTCCCTCCCAATCAATACTGTGCTTCATTTTCTTTCTATTTCAGATAAATGTCATATCACCTATCCAAGTTATAATAATAATAATTAAAAGCCATCTTTAATACCTTTTCTATGATCAAGACCTGCTGTAAGACTACGTGTGGATTACATAGGTGCACATAGAGTCTTAGCCTCTGTGCCAACAACCCCTAAACTATTCTTCTAACTTCATAGAGAGTGATAGTTTTCAAATATAAATTAGACCATTTAAGTTATTTGCTTAAATCTTTATCCTTATAACTACCCATTGTTCTTAGCAGAAAGACAAAGTCCCAACATGATCTCTCACGCTGAGATGATCTGAACTGCATTTTCTAGTATCAGTCAAACTTCTCTCTGCTTTTTCTCATTGGTCAAAACCTATACTTTGTCTGCCAGAAGTTCCTTAGCCTGGTTCTTAATAAACTCTGTTCCTTCTTACTGGAATGTCTTTTACTTCCCCTCTCTACCAATAATTATAATTTATCACTCTCTATTTTACACCAAGTGTCATTTCCTTGAGATCCTTTCCAGACCTAGTTGGCTTTAACTCTTCATCATGAGCTTTCATAGCAATGGGTAACACCCTAACACGCATACCACTCTTGCAAGTTGCCTCTTGTCTGTATCTCCACAGCACCATCAGACATGTCTGTTTCTATACACCAGCAGTTCTCAACCCGTGAGTTGCAACCCCTTTGTAACAATGAAAACACATCATGGTATTAAGAAGGTTGAGAACCACTGCTGTATACCATTGATTTTATCTCTAGCTCCTTACATAGTGTTTAGTTAGCATATCTGCAAGTTATGCAAGCAAGTAAATGTGTGTGTGCATAGATGGGTAAGAAATTATTAAAGCTAAAGGCAAAGATGGTTAAGAATGCATTTACATGCTTTAAAATCATTGCCCACTAATATTTTCTGAGTATTTGCCCTGTGCCAGGCATTTATCTAAAGATTTTACATGCATTGATTAATGCATTATGTTCCATTTCTTATAGAAGAAAATGAATCTCCACCTAAAGTAGCATTGTAAATTCAGATTCAAGATTGTCTGATTTCTGAGCCTGAGGCTGCATAGCCTTCCAGTCTCATAAGCCATGCAACTTAACCTTCTCTAGGGAGCTCTTTCTGATTTTGACTATAAGAATTAGTGATTATTTTTCTTCACTCTGATGAAAAATAACTTTTTTTATAACATTTATTTTTCACTTTTATTAAGCTTAATTGTTAATGTCACACCTTTCTCCTCAAAGTGGTTAGTAAGGCTTGTTCCTTTCTCTATTACAAAAGAATGGCTGGAATAGTAACCTAGACATGGCAGATAGTCGAAGATATTAAAATGTCATGAAATAAGGCTTATTAATTTGTGGTTGGCTGTGGAAAACAATGGTTCTTAAATAAATCCATAGTCTAGGGCTTGAACAAAATTGCCATAAAATATTTAGAAAATTGCCATTAATTCAGAATAAGATGTGGTTCAAGTGTCATTTTTTGTAAAGTTCCTGAGGTGACTCTGCCCATACTACGTTTGGGGGACTTCTTTAGTCCTAAAGTTGGGGTCTACAACATGAGGCTGCCATGTCAATGTGTCCCTGCATCATGAATTAGTGTATTTCCATGAAATTCTGTAGCAAGAGGGCCAAGAGGCAACTGAGACCACTCTGTTCTGAAGTCTGGGGACTTTGTTTCCTAGGATTTAATGTAGTCCCTATGATATTTATGAATTAAAGAGCCTCACCTCAAATCAGACATAAAAATAAAGGTAATATAATATGTTATCATTTATTTTCAAAATTTTAAATTATTCTACAGTATCTAAATGTGCATTCTCTCTTAGACAATGTCCTTTATAATTCAAACATTAGATACCACCAGCAACCCAGCAACCTGTATCAGCAGAGCAACAATGTGCTCACCCACATTGTGGTGGGTGCCTCTGGGACCGTCCCCACTGCTGCCACTGGAGACACCTTCAGTGGATCACACACTAGTGGGCATCCTCCAGCAACCTGAGACCTGGCCTGTGCAGGCCTTCCATCAGTGGCATTCCCATCTGCAATGGTGGTGGAGCCATTCTGCACCTGCGTGTGTCCACCAGGAGTCCAGTCCAGGCCTCCTGGCATCAGTGTCCCCAGCAAAACTATGCCACTGCCCTGACAAACAACCACATCATAGGCCACCAAGGCATTCAGACACCATTGATGTTGATTACAGCTGAAAAAAATCACATGAAAATTACACTACTGCTCCCACTCAGAAGCCAAAGCACCCTACCAAACCAACGTTATGGGTGGTGCCTGTGGCTCAGTGAGTAGAACACCAACCCCATATACCGAGGGTGGTGGGTTCGAAACTGGCCCCAGCCAAACTGCAACAAAAAAATAGCTGGGTGTTGTGGTGAGCACCTGTGGTTCTAGCTACTCTGGAGGCTGAGGCAAGAAAATTGCCTAAACCCAGGAGTTGGAGGTTGCTGTGAGCTGTGACACCATGATACCCTACCAAGGGCAATAAAGTGAGACTCTGTCTCTAAAAACAAACAAACAAAATCCAACATTATAAGAAACATTTATAGGAAAAAAAGTTTCCCTACAAAAAGCTACTCCATAAAATGGAAGATGCACAAATATCAACATTGGAACACACACAAACAAAGCAAAAAAAATAAGAAAAGGCTAAGAAACTTAACACCTTCAAAGGAACATACAAATCCCCCAGTTATAGATCCCCCCAAAAGGAGATCTATAATATGGCTTTAAAAATACAAAGTAATGATCTCAAGTAAACTCAGTAAGATACAAAGAACAAATAAATAACATACAGAGAAAATATAATACAATCAGAATAATGTCATAGTCTGAATGAAAATTTTAATAAAGACTAGGATATCATAAAAAAGAACCAAATTCTGAAACCAAACAATCCAATGAGTGAAATAAAAACTACAATTGTGAGTTTGAACAATAAGTTAGATCAAACAAAAGAAAGGATTTTTGTACTTGAAGATAGATCTTTTGAAATAACTTAGACAAAGAAACAAAGAAAAAATATATACATGAAGAGAAAGTCAATGAGACATCTGCCACCCCAGTAAGCAAGTGAATATATTTGGGGAGCTCCAGAGGAGAAGATACGGGAAAAGACACAGTGAACATATCTAATAAAAGAATAGCTGAAAACTCCCTAAATCTTGGGAGAGTTATAGACATTCAGATACAGTAACCTCAAAGATCCCTAGAGATTAAATCCAAGGCTTATTATATGATTGAGAGTGAAACAATCAATCACACAAACAAAAACCAAAAACAAGCACTTGTATCAGATTAAAGGTTTTAAGTCAAAGAACATGGAAAAAAGACAAAGAAGTTCCTGATATAATGATAAAGGAATCAATTTATCAAGAGAATATAACAATTCTAAATATCTATTTACCCAACAGTGGAGTACCTGGATATATAAAGCAAATATTATTAGAACTAAAGAGAGAGACAGGCCCCAACCCAATAATAAGGAATTCAACACTCCACTCTCAGTATTGGAAAGATCGTGTAGACAGAATTTTAACAAAGAAGTATTGGACGTACACTACACCATACAACAAGTGGACCTAGAGATATGTACAGAATATTTGACCCAACAGCTGCAGAATGCAAATTCATGAAATTCATGTCATCTGGACAAGAAATATTATCCAGGATAGATCATTCACTGGGCCACAAAATAAGAATCAACAAATTTTAAAGAATCAAAATCCTATGTCATCTTTCCAGACCACACTAGAATAAAACTAGAAATCAATAATAATAGAAAGTTTGGAAAACTATCTAAATACATAGAAATTAAAAAATAGGCTTTTGAACAGCCAATGACTCAATGAAAACATTAAAGAGAACATTTAAAAATTTCTTAAAACAAATAAAAAAAGAAACACAACATAGCAAAGTCTATGAGCTTCAGTGAAAGCAGTACTAACAGGGAAGTTTATAACAATAAATGCTTTGATCAACAAAGTAGAAAGATTTCAACTGTATTTTAAGACTTTAATATGCAATTGTTAAAATAATTCACTTGTAAAATTCAAAATGTCTCTCACAAGAAAATTACTCTGAATGTTTATTTCACAAGTTCCTTACAATATTGCTGTAATTTTCTCACAAGGAGTCACATAATTTATTTTTTCTTCATTCACCTTGCATGAAGGACATTTCAGGTGCCTTAGTTTTCCTTGGAAGAGTATATAAATGATGCTCATCTAATTTAAAAATGTTTTATATCTTTTTGAAAGCATTTATTAAATTTATTTTAGAATATTATGGGGGCACAAATATTTTGGTGACGTAGATTACTTGTAGTACTGTTTGCATCAAAGTTGTGTGTACATCACCCAGGTAGTAGATATTGTGACCATCAGGTATGATTTCACCCATCCATTCCTCCCCCCTCCCATCTGCTTTATTTCTATTGGTTTACTTCCATTTGTTCAGGTTAGTGCTGATTGTTTAGTTCCAATTTAATGTTGAGTACATATGATGTTTGTTTTTCTATTCTTGCAAAACTTCACTTAGAAGAATGGTCTCTAGTTCCACCCAGGTTGTTACAAAAGATACTAGATCACCACTTTTTAAATGCTCCATAATACACACCTGCCATGTTTTATTAACCCACTCATGTATTGGTGGGCACTAGGATTGTTTCATTTGAAACAAAACTGACAAAGTAAGACTGAGCAAAAAAATAAATCTGGAGGCATCATGCTACCTGACTTAAAAATACACTACAAAGCTATAGTAATAAAAGTCACATAATCCTAGAATAAAAGACACATATACTAATAAAATGAAATAGAGGTTATAAATAAATCCACATATTTACAGTGAACTGACTTTCGATAAAGACGGCAAGAACATACATTGGAGAAAGGGAGAGCACCTTCTCCAATAAATGGGGCTGGATATCTATATGCAGAAGAATGAAACTAGATCCTATTTCTCTCCACATACAAAAAAACCCTTAATGTGAATTAAAAACTTAAATGTAAGATCCAAATTTATAAAACTAGTAGAAGAAAACAGGGGAAATGCTTCAGGACATTGGTCTAGGTAAAGAACTTATGGATAAGACTTCATAGCACAAATGACAAAACCAAAAATGAACACATGGCACAATATGAAAGCAAACAGTTTCTGCACAACAAAGGATACAATCACTAGAGTTAAGAGCCAGCTTGTTTAATGTGAGAAAATATTTGCTAATTGTTTATCTTACAAAGACTTAATACTTCATATTCAAAATATACAAGAAACTGACAATGCAACAGCAAAAAAATGTATAAATGTATACATGTAATAATAATAATCTGATTTTAAAATGAGCAAAATGAAGACATTTCTTAAAGGAAGAATGTATACAAATGGCCAACACATACGTGAAAAATGCTCGATATCATTAATCATTAGACAAATGAAAATCAAACTACTGTGAGGTATCTTTTCACTCCAGTTAGAATGGCAAATATTATTAAGGATGTAGAGAAAAGAGTACTCTTATATGTTGTTGGTGGGAATACAAATGAGTATAGCCATTATGGAAAACAGTATGAATATTTCTGAAAAAAATGAATATAGAAATACCATATGATCCAACAATTCCACTACCAGATTTTCTACTCAAAGAGAAGGAAATCAGTATACCATGTTTCCCCGAAAATAAGACACTGTCTTATATTTATTTTTTCTCAAGAAGACACCCTAGGGCTTATTTTCAGGGGATGTCTTCCTCTCTGCAACAAAATGCATGGTGTGGCTATGCAGCAGATATGCAGATATGCTGCATAGCCACATGCATCACTAGGTCTTATTATTGGGGTAGGGCTTATATTTAACAAATGCATAGAAATCCTGCTAGGAATTTTTTGGGGGGTAGGTCTTATTTTCAGGGAAACACAGTATTGAGGAGATATCTCCACTGCTATGTTTATTCCAACACTATTTACAATACCCAATATTGAAATCACCTGAGTGTCCAACAATAGGTAAACTAACAAAGAAAATTTATATATATACACATATACATATGTATGTATATGTATGTATATGTATGTATACATATGTACATATGTATGTGTATATACACATACAGTGCAGAATACTATTCAGTCACAAAGAATAGCATTCTGTCATTTGTGTCAATGTGGATGAAACTGAAGGACTTTGTGGTAACTGAAATAAGTTAGGCATAGAATATAAATACCACATGTTCTCATTCACACGTGGAAGCCACAAAGAAAATAAGGCTTATAGAAGTAGAAAGTAGAATTAAGGTTACTGAAGCCTGGAAAGTGTAAGGAGGAAGATAGGATAGGGAGAAGTTGACTAATGGGTGCAAAATCACAGGTAGATCAGAGGAATAAGTCCTAGTGATCCATAGCTCTAGAACTATTATGACCATCATCAACAATCATTTAATGTATAATTTTAAATAGCTAGAAAATAATTTTAAATATTCAAAATATGAAGGAATAAAAATATTTGAGGTGATGGATATGCTCATTTCACTAAATTGATCATTACACATCCTATGCATATACTGAAATATCAGACAATATACATAAACATGTACAATTATTAGTTGTAATAAAAATAAAATAAAGTTGAAAGGTTCATTTGTACTAGTTAGCACTTTCAATTCTAACTTTAAGTAATGTTCTGACATCTGATTCAGCTGCCAGTGTTTCTTTATCAGAGTCCATACATCTTAGTGAGACTGATTCTTCTCTAATGACTGTGTTGCATTATGATATAAAAATGTGAAATGATTCCCCTAATGTTCTTAGAAGTACACTCTATGAGTAATGTATTAGTTTTCTATTGCTGCTGTAAAAATTACCACAATTTTAATACCTTACATGAGAAACATTTATTATCTTAAAATTCTGGAGGTGATAAGTCCAAAAACAAGTCTCATGGAATTAAAATTGCGGAACTGGGGGTGGGGGTGGGGCTGTTCATACAGGATGCTGCAGGGAGAAGCAATCTCTTGCCTTTTCAACTCCTAAGAGCCACCCGCATTGCTTGCCTCATGGATCCCTTCCAGAAATGGCAGCCCTCTCACCTTTGCTTCAGGCATCACCTTCTCGACTCTTAAACTTCCTCCTCTTCCTCTTATCAGAACTCTTGTGATTATATTGAGTCTATTTAGACAATTCAGAGGATTTATCTCATCTCAGAATGAAGTCACATCTGCAAACTCCATTTTGCCCTTTAAGGTAATATATTCAGATTCTGAAGATTAGGGGATAAGCATCCTTAGAGAACATTAGAGAACACCCCAGCACAAATAGTATCTCACTTATACACTCTATGATGCCTGATACATCAAATAAAAACAAGAAGATATGACTTTTAATTAATTGCATTCAATGATTTTTTTTCTTAAAATGTACCCACACTATATAGATAGGTAAATGATGCATGTAGACATACATTCATACACATCCATACACAGAGTTTACAAATAGCCCAAATCAACATGAACTACTAAATCACACAGAGTGATAAAGGTCTAGAAAAGTCTCAATTGAACTGATTTGCATTTATATTCATGTCTAAATGTCAGGGATTTCTATATTTTTTACACTTATCCAAAGTGTAAGTGTAAGTCTCCAAGGTTAAGAACCAAATCCTGAGGGTATATATGAAAGACCTAGATTTCTACAAGTTTTTCCTCTTCTCCTTTTTTATATCAATTTCCTTTCCTTTCCATTTTAGAAAATAACATGTGTGAGAGGTGGTGGGGCAGAGTTATCCTCCATTCTTGATACAAATTTTAGTAGACATGAGTTTTTAAACAAGGCCATTAATGTCTTGAAATTCAGACTCAACTGTGTACAACAGCACTCATTGAGGTTGACTCAATTTAACCGAAAGAAGAAACTGTTTATTTGCTTGATTACTTACGTATTTTATTATAAGAGACTGAGGTTGAGTTTTTTTCTCTACCAAATTCACATTGTAAAAATTTACAGAACAGCCTCTGAAAAGCAGAGTATCCATCATCCTGACAAGCTCTAAACCAATGGTCTGTTTTCTGGCGAACATTTAAAGATCACCCTGTCTGTAAGAGTTAACAATTCTATAATGTTTCTTTCTAAAAGAGTAAGCTTATTAAATTTATAACAGAGAGTAATCACATTTTAAATCAGCCACTGTATTTTCCTCTCTGGCTTCATCAGAGTATCCCTCACCTTTCCCACCTCTGTCCCCACCTCTGGGCAACCCTACCACCTTATCCTCATTAATTTTGGTACAGTATTATTCATGTTAACTGACCCCTAGATTTCACCCTTACAGCAAACTAAAAATGCAAATAGAACCCGGTATTTCAACAAACTGGTAACTGTAGAAGCTAATTCTTGCCAATTCCGAAAACATATATTCCACATTTGAAATCTCTTGTGATTAAAAACACAATACATTGGGAGATTGATGGCAATAATGAAAGGGGACCAGATGATGAGTTATGTTTGTATCATTGCTTCTGTATGATGACAGTTATCAAGCAAAATTCATAGAAAAAACATGACCCAAAGTGGGTCTGTACATAGTACCCCTCCTGCTGATCCATCACACTGTGCTTTTCTTTCAAACCATCACTATTCTTTGTTTTTTAGATTATTATCATATTTTGAAAGAATCAACACAGATCTCTATTTCCTTATCAGAACAACTAATACCTATTTTATTTACCCATCATTTCAGAATTTATAAGTATATGCTAATAATTCTTTGCATTATATCTGAACTTTGAACTCCCCCTTAAAATATGCTGTCCTTTGGGCAATGTAATTTTTCTCAGGGAGCCATAGTAACAAAACATTATTTGAAATTCTTGTAAGAACAAGAAAAAAGATCTCATCATTTCCAAAGTCATATCTAAAAATTTATCTCTGAATACCATAAGAGAATAATACAAAGGGACCTGGGGTATGAATGTTCAATCACTTCACCCACTTTACACATAGAATAGGGCAGGCTATGGCAAAAACCACCTCCGAGTGCGCTGGAGCTGAGTTCAACCAGAAGTTAGAAGGAAAACTCAGCTTTCACAACGATTTTTAAGTGTTTTTGCACACAGTCACAAATGTACCAGGATTCATGCACGATAGAGGGCTGAAAACCTTTGGTATGAATGGACCACATATTGCCTCCTACTGAAGGTGCAGAATGGCTCCAGGACTTGACTCCCAGGGACAAAGAACATCATAATATAGTGCTGTCAGAATAAGCTTTTTATCTTTCATTTTTTAGCCAATTATTATTGCACATGCTAGACACAGGTAAGAGTTCTCCTAGGAAAAGAATGTGCCCACCTGAGTTATTACAATCAGCTAAACTCTTTGACTTACTTTTAAAACATTGTCTGGTATAACGTGTGGCTGAATAGTAATTATTCATATAGTATTCCTATTCGTTTAGTCCAGATATGATGTTTTGCAAGGCAACTCACAGCCTACCACTGTTCTGATTTATTTGTGTGTGTATGTGGATTGATTTGTTTCTGTTGTTTTGAGCAGCTACATCTAAGGATTTGGGGACAGGTATTCCTTCAAAGATAACAAAAACAAGATGTAGATGCAAGATTGTTAGTTATCTTAGGTGTGCTCAACATAGTAAATATGGCACCAACATTTGTTAATGTGTACAAGTTACATGTGGTAGACAGGATCTGTACATATATGTGGTTACACAGGGTGTGTAACAACATGGAACTGTTGTTATAAATTCTACTCATTTCTTATTACAAAAAGAAACACAATCCAACAATCATATGCAAATACACATGGAGATGTGTCTATGCACACATACACTTATATACTTGTGGGTTTCTGTATTTAACTATTCATATTTAAATGTGTTGAATAGCAGCATGGACACCAGCACTCAACAGACACAGGGAATGTAATTTCCAGGAGTCTGATGTGAACATGTGTGAACAAAGCTGTAATCTTTCATTATGTGCGCTAAAACTTCACACCTATTCACACATTTCTCTTTCTTTACTAAATACAGGTCTTTCAGGAGCATCACTCTGGATTATTAATAATACTGAATAGTTTTCAGGTAGTCTGTAAAATCCCAGAGCATCTTGGGTACAAGGTCCATAATATAAAGTCATCAAGTTAGTGACAAGAGTCAAAAACAACAGCAACAAAAATCCAAATTTCTATGTTTTCAGTTCTACATAATATAAACACAAACTTTCTAAAATTTTTAGCAAAAGCTAAAACTGCACAAATCTATCAATTCTGCCCAAACCAGCAAATATTAACAGTGTTTACTACTTTTCAAGGTGGTAGTCAAAGGCTGACTGTGGAAACGTCTTGAAATTAGCCATTAAATAGGCTGCTGATTCTCATCCCCCAGATCATATCATTTCTACTTATTACAGACATCTCAAAAGGAATTAGAGCATCTATGTTTTAAAAGATTGATCCTTTCCCTCTGGGAATCCAACATAGAAATCAAAACATTTTAAATGAGTATGATAGCAAGTTCTGGAGAAGTGAACAAAAAAATTTTTTTTCAGAATAACATAAATATATACTCTTTAATAAAGCCATGTTCCTACCTCAAAAGATTCATTTGATAGGCATAGCAGTTCAATGTTTCAGTACAGAATGTAGATAGTGTTCAAGAAAGTATTTAAGAACCGTCAAATGAAAACATGCAGAGATAAAGAGTATGAGGAAACTTTATTCAAGGCCATTGCAACAGGACAGATTGGCGATTGGCTAGAACTCAGTCTGAGCTCAAGTCTGCTGAAACAAAGGGCTGGAGAGTTTTCAAGAGCTGAGGTGGAGGGGAGTGCTAAGAGGCCATCAGTGTTTGCTAACCGCCCTTACTTAAGGGAAAAGTAAACTTCCTTCTATCTTCCTGACCAGAGGTAATTCTACAGCTTGGAACCAGGGCACCCCCTGAAGTTAGGCTCCTACCCTCCCACAGAGACCAGATAGGGACTGAGAGATGGGATACTATTTTCCTTGAGGTTTACATTTCAAAGGGATGGCAGTAAGATCAAAATTTACGTCTCAAAAGGGCAAAAAAAGAATTTGCAATGACAAGTTTTCTAAAGTAAATGTTCTAAAAATGGAAAGTCAGGGGCCTAGCAGAAAGAATGCTGTCTTAAGTTGGGCCAACCTGAGAAAAATACTAAGGCTTGTCTTGTAGGCATCTCACCAAGAGTGCTCATCACTCCCCATGTAAAAATGTACATGATCTCACAATTTTAGTGTATAGCGAACCAGAAAAAGTCTAATACTAGTAAAATACCTTATCATTTTATGGCATTTCAAAAACACTGATGATTAATGTCTTTCCCTAAGCTCTATACTTGTCAAACTCACACAACGATGATGTAACCCATTTGTAACAATTCAGGAACTGGAATGAAAAAATAATAAAATATGGGAACAGCAATGGTCATTAAATATTCTTCAGTTCGATCAACTTAATTAGCCACTGAAAAATCTTGTTCCCCATCCCGGTGTGTCCTAGAGAAATAACTGTAGTAAAATAGTAATTCTTACCTTCTTAAAATAATCACCACCACCACCTAGTTCACACTGGCATTTACACCTTAAGATGACTTATTTGAAGAGGATCTTTTCTCCTAGCAGCTTACTAAAATCTTATAAATAAAATAATAGTATTTATAATAAAGGGGATGTAGTGAAGAGGAAAATGCGTGCAGCAGTACTGGCCTGGGGCGGATTGAGATGGAATACCATAACTGAAATATGCGCTTGCCCTGTGGGTGAAAAACAGAAATTAGAAAGTTAGAGAGAAATACAGAAAAGAGAACTAGGAGGGAATAAAGCCTTTTTTCCCCCCAGTTCCCTCCAGTACCCGCTCTTCTTCTAATGAGGTTTAGTTGACAAAATATTTACCAGAAAAGTTTCCTTTTCAGAACGACTCTCTTTATACATAAATATTACAGCTACTTTATTGATGGTAAAAAGAAAATAATGTATTATTTACAGTAAAATCAAAACAGCTACTGTAACAATCTAATAACATAATGGATATGGTCAGTCCTTAAAGCAACTCAATAAATGAATGACATAATTCTACTGAAATTTGATCAAAAGCATTTGTTGTCCTGACAGTATCTTCTAGTAAATTTGATAGTGAAACCCTTCGTACATCATCTTTTAGAACTTTCAGGTTTCTTTTTCCTTGCAAAATGTGGATATGTAAGGTCACTTTTGGATACAAGTGATTGAAACCCAACTTGACCTATTTACGAAGAGTGAGTGGCAAGCAACAGAAAACATCTACTGAGGGTGGCCTTAGGGGAGGAGAAAGTGGTTTCCCTGGTGAGACTGAAGTGTCAGTGATTTTTAATAAATAATATTGCTTAACTCTCCCAACAGCCTTGTGAGACAAAAGTAAAAGTGATCTTTGTTAATAAATGAAACTTAGCAAGCTGGAGCTTATCACCTGGTTAGCAACGGAGCAGACATTAGAATGGAGTCCTTTGATTGCAGAGTCTGTCCCCTTAACTGCTCCAATCCCTTGGGAACTGCAAGATTTACTAAACATCCTTGGAAGAGATTATAAATTAGTCTAAATTAGTTGTCAGCTAATATGTTAGGAAGGTTACATTAACAACCAAGCGAGAGATAACGAGATCCACCCTTTTAGGAATTGAGGAGGAGACAGTTGGCTCTTTTTGGATTTTCCAGCCTTATCTCAACAGAAGGTACCAACAACGTGAAGCACAGTTCTGTCTTTTACCTCAGCATATAGTGCAAAAAAAAGAAAGAAAGAAAAGTCACATAGCATTGATTTAGCCTTCAACCAGCATCTTCCAAACTAAAAGTGAAAAAAAGGCTTAAATTTTTTGGGATGCCGGCAAGCCCGTAACTCCTTGCTTATTGACCTCTATGTTATTGCTCTTGGTTATGAATTGTAGATTTAAAAAAAAAACTTTTATGATGGCTAATAAAAAGAAAAAAAACCAGGAGACAAATCCCTCTCCCCAAGGTATCCCGTTAGTTTCTTTTTCTTTTTTTATATTAATCTATAAACAGAATTTGAAGGGAAAATATATAAAAATTCAATTTGTGTCACATAAAGGCATGGAGAGATTCCGGTACATAAGGAGTCTGTATGATAAAGTAAAAAAAGGAGCCTGCATTTCTCCCAGAGACAGAGGCAAGTTAAAAAGGGCATTAACTTTTTCCTTACTAAAACAAAAGTGTGTTTAATGATCACTGGTAAATTTCAATCGTCAGGCACTGAAGAGAAAGGACTGGTGCGTTTACTTTCATAGGTATATCCAGCCCGTCACAGAATTTCAGGCTTCACAGTCTGGTTTGTTGCATCATGGCAGGCAGCTGCCATGTTAGGTGTTGAACTGGTTCTCCTTCAGAAAAGAGATACATCTCACGTGTGATGTTTATTATGGCTCATTGGTAATCTGAGTAAATCTAAATATATAGTTTTAGTATTCTCAAATTCCAATTTGACATATAGTTTCCTGATAGGGGAGAATCAAATTCTCTATTCTCAAATTCTCAGTACTATAAATACTGAGCAGGTTTTATGCATCATAGGGAATGCTGACTTTTAAAAATATTCTCCACTAAATAAAGAGTAGTGCCATTTAATTCAAATCCCAGAGTCAGTCCCATTAGGGTAATAGGTTCTGAAGAATCAACACCACTGCTCCTGGGACTTAACTTATGATTGTAAGGAAAGATTTTAAAGCCTCTTTTCAATCAGTACATTAAAGTTTTCAGAGATGATTTGTCTGGTCTCATAAGCAGCAGGAATGAAGTGGAAAGCAATCAAAAGGTACAAGATTGAAATGCATCATGAACACAAGGGTAGTGGAATTACTAGACATGGGATTTAGAAAAATGGAGGCACTTGGCTCAGTGCCCAAAGCTCAGTAGTAAGTAAGGCGCCGGCCACATATACTGAAGCTGGTGAGTTCAAGCCTGGCCTAGGCCTGCTGCACAATGACAAATGCAACCAAAAAATAGCCGGTATTGTGGCAGGTGCCTGTAGTCCCAGTTACTCAGGAGGCTGAGGCAAGAGAATTGCTTAAGCCCAAGAGTTTGAGTTTGCTGTGAGCTGTGAAGCCACGGCACTCTACCCAGGGTAACAGCTTGAGACTCTGTCTCAAAAAAAAAAAAAAGAAAGAAAGAAAAAAGAAACTGAGTCACTAATAATGACCATTTGCTATAAAAAAAAAATTAAGGGGCATTTTATAGAATGAGCCCTATCAAATTCCCTTGGAGATTTTATGGCAAATGTTTTACACAGAGAAGTGAATACATTAACTGATAACAATTCTATGCATTTGTTCAATAAGTCTAGAATATAAATCAGAATTCCACAGTCATGTGTAGACCTGGATGAAAGGTGCTGGGAGGAGTTCAGGGACCTCCATTGCTGTGAATGCTCAGGTCCACCACGTGAGGACCCTTCCGTACGCTAACCTTTATTTATTACATTTACTCTAGAAGGAAAGTGCTATCCTTTTTTTTAATTTTTAAATACTTATTTCTTTATGTTAACCAGTTTGATGTAAGCATTCAAATTGTATATAAAATCAGCACATTGTAACCCATAAATGCATTAATGTATACAGTTAATATAATAAAAAAAGGAAAGTGCTACTCTTGATGTTTAAAAATACAACTATAATTCAGACAGATTAATTAACTTCTCTAATATCATACCATACAACCACTAAATGACAAAACTGAGATTCAAACCAGTTTGTCAGACTCCAGTATCCAGTATCCATGCTTTCTCTCTCATGGGCTGCTGCTCAATTTGCCAGACTTAAAAATAAGCAAAAAGTAATCCTAGCCTTCTTTTATTTTTTTGAAGCATTTGCAGCAATTTTCAGGTCTCCACTACCTAGAGTAAGAATCTTATGTTGGGCTGGGTGCAAAGGCTCATACCTAGCAATTTGGAAGGCTAAGGTGGGAGAATTGCTTGAGGACCAGCACTGAAAACCAGCCTGGGCAAAGGCGAGACCTCATCTCTCCAAAAAAAATACAAAAATTAGCCAGCTGTGGTAGTGCATGCCTGTGGTCCTGACTATTCAGGAGGCTAAGGCAGGAGGATTGCTTGAGCCCAGAAGTTTGAGGTCACAGTGAGCTATGATGACAACACTACATCTAGCCCGAGGGACTGAACAAGACCCATCTTTTTTTTTTTTTTTTGAGATGGAGCCTCAAGCTATCCCCCTGGGTAGAGTGCCATGGCATCACAGCTCATAGCAACCTCCAATTCCTGGGCTCAAGCGAGTCTCCTGCCTCCATCTCCCAAGTAGCTGGGACTACAGGTGCCCGCCACAACAC
>CAUYQV010099338.1:0-11670 GCA_963574575.1 Galagoides demidoff | reverse complement strand
AGCTTGATGAAAGTATTTCAAATTGTATATGAAAACAGCACAATGTACCCCATGTTTGCATTAATGTATACAGATATCAATTAATAAAAAAATAAATAAATAAAATTTTAAAAAAAGAATGCTAAAATTGCTTTGAATTGTAGACTAGGCACTGGCATTGGTGCATAGCCTCCCAAGGGGAATACTTCAAAGGTGATGATACTGATATTTAGCAATGAGGTATGTAGCACCTTTTCTAGGATGAGTTCACGAACTCAAGTGTCAGATAACCTTAACATTGGGATGAATATTTGTGCTAAGAAAAACAATTTGGAAGAAATCAATAAATACTTAGTAATTTGGAATATAACAAGTGTTAGAGAGAAACTGTGAAGAAAATCCTTGCATACTGTTGGTGCAACATAAATTATTTCATTCATTAAGGAAAAAAGTATGGAGTTTCCCCAAAAATACCAGGATAGTATATGATACAGCAATATAACTACTGGATGCATATCCAAAGGAAAGAGAGATCTATGCTTCCATGTTCATTATAGCATTATTCACAATAGCAAAAATGAGGAACCAATTTAGGTATCTATTAATGGATAAACAGACAAAGAAGATGTGGTGTATACACACACACAAAAATACTATTCAGCCTTTTAAAAGAAGCAAATCTTATTATTGTAGTAATAAGGATAAATCTGGAGGACATTATGTTAAATAAAATAAGCCATGCACAGAACAGCAAAACCTACATGAACTCATTTCTATGTGGAAACTAAAAAAGCATAAATGACAAGTAGAAAGTAGAATGGCCACTCCGAGGAAGTGGAGGAGGCATTGATCAAAAAACACAAATTTCAGTTAGATTGGAAGAGCTAAGTTCAAGAGATCTAGTGTACAACATAGAAACTGTGCTTAATAACAATAACAACATGTTATATTCTTAAAAATTGCTGAAGGTAGATTCTAAGTATTTTCACCACACTCACATACAGAAAGTATGTGAGAAAATGCATAAGTTAACAGGTTAAATTTAGCCATTCTAAATGCATATATATTTCAAAGCAATGTTTTGTACATAATAAACATATATAAATTTTATTTGCCTATTAAAAAGTAAATTTAAATAATATAAACAAATAAACAATAGCATTATAGCCATTAAAGAAATATCTTTGTCCTAGGAGCAAAGATTGAGAGTGTATTTACCCAAAGTTTAAGAAGGTATTGCAGAAAATAGCTGGATTGGGAACGTGTACATATAACAGCACTAATTAGGCACCTGTATTCAAGATACTGAATGGATTTTCAAAACCACAGGATTAGAACCAGACATAAAAAACTGGAGGTAGTGATGGGAAAAAAAGCCAGCCAAGCAGTGAGGAAAAAAGTAGTGGATTCCAAATGAAGAGAAAGTAGAACCAGGCACTACTGAGAAGAGGAATAATTTTTAATGGGGCTCTTTCATACTCACATCAGGTACATGAGAAATTAGAGTATTTAAGGACAATAGGTCAGAAGGTAGTGCTGCATTTTTTGTTTTTTGTCTAAAAGAAGTGAATAAACCTAAAACAAGAGATCTGTAGATAACCTCCATGTGGTGAATTAATTAAATTGTAACCAATTTAAGGCATTACAAGAAATATACATTTGAGTCAATCTCTACCACACACTCCCTTCCTTATTTTTATAATATAAAATAAGCCATTCTAAAATACATAGAATGTTGAGAAAATTCCAGTTTTTCCTCTCTCTAAATTAAATTAACTCCAAGTTGAGTCCCATCAACAAGTTTGGTAAAAAGATGCTGTTGTTAAGAATTGTTGACTTGAAAATCATGAAACCTATAAATTTGGGAAGGAAAGCTTTATTGCTTAGGAGGTTTGCAACTTGCAGGCTGGGAAGCAGAGTCTTCAGTCAAGACTAAAAGGAAGCACGTCACTGGGGCAAGAGTGGGACAAGTTTTATGCTAAATTAGTTTGCTAAATATGTACATATTTAACAGATTACAGAAGGAGCTATGAATACATATAAGGGGGCTATGTGCATGTGTGGTAATCAAACATGTATGTTACATATGTCTTACGTTCACTTTGGAGTGGAGAATCAACATTAAAACATAGTAACACTAGGCTCTATATGTCAAAAGGTGAAGCAGAGGACACAAAAGTGTTTTCTGTGCGGCCTCCACAGTTCAACCAGAACAAGTCCATGATTGGTGGTCATTGATTAAGAAGGAATATGTTGTGAAACTTGTTAGTTCTCATGTGAATTACAAAGAGGGAAGAAAGTCTAGCCTTAGAATTAAGTAGTTGGTTGCTAACATCAAAGAAATAATAAGTCTTCCAGTCCATATTTTTTAGGGCTGGTTTCTGTTTAACTCATAGGAAAGAACCTGGTAAGGAAGGGGGTATGGTGAGGTGTGACTAACCTCCATCTTCTCGTTGCTGGAAACCTAGTTTTTAATTTTTGTTCTTGGGTCTCCTTGGCTGAGGGGGTTCATTCAGTTGGTTGGGAGGCTTAAGATTATATTTTTATTTCATAGAATGATCATCTTTTATGTCCAGTGTATTACAAGAATATCTAGCACTCAGTTTCAGAAAAAGAGGAGATAGTCCTCAGTTCATTGGAGTCACTCCTATTAACGATTCTTTACAACTCTCAGTACCCATATCAAGTAAGGACTTCTGCAGTAGTCCCATTATTCCATTTGGAGATACAGGAAAAGCTGCTGAAGTCTCTAAAACCTTAGTGCCCAAGTGCCAGAGGGCTGTGTCTTCAAAGCCCCTTTGCATGGGAAGCCTACAGAAGAAATTAAATAAAGACAGCAGTAGTTTTTCATTATAATTGCTTCCTACCTACTTCTCTGTCTTCTTTTCCCTCTGTCTTACCTAATTTGCAAACAAATTCAAAATACCTTTAAAAAAAATACAGACATATCAAGGCCAAATTCCCTCAAACCAGAAAAAATACAAAAGACATAATATAAAGGACTGGATGTAAAGAAGGTATTGGGGCTCAGCGCCTATGGCTCAATCAGCCAAGGCGCCAGCCATGTACACCTAAGGTGGTGGGTTCGAATCCCCAGCCCGGGCCCACCAAACAACAATGATGGCTGCAACCAAAAAATGGCCGGGCGTTGTGGCGGGCGCCTGTGGTCCCAGCTACTCGAGAGGCAGAGGCAGGAGACTTGCTTGAGCCCAGGAGTTGGAGGTTGCTATGAGCTGTGATGCCATGGCACTCTGCCCAGGGGGACAGCTTGAGGCTCTGTCTCAAAAAAAAAAAAAAAAAACCTCCATCACTCTCACCAGGAGAGCTTCTTTTCATCATTAAATATTTAAAAGAGTGTTGTCTCTTGAACCACATTCACTTGCGTGATTGACTATGTCAGAAAGAATTCTTTTCCCATCAATACTAATTTGTGTCCCCATCCTTTGTTTATCATGACTCCTTTCTTCATGTTCCAGGACTATAAAATTACATATACACACATATATTCTATATATAAATAAGCACATATATATGTTTACACATATGAATACATACACATATGGATCTCTCATTTTCTTTCCTTTCTTGATTTTTTAATTAATTAGTTTAGTTTTTGAGACAGAGGCTAGCTCTGTCACCTAGGCTGGAGTGCAATGGCATGATCATAGCTCACTGCAACCTCAAACTCCTGGGCTTAAGCAACCCTCCTGCTTTAGCCTCCTGAATAGCTGGACTACAGGCACATACCACCACACCCAGTTCATTTTTCTATTTTTGTAGAGATGGGGGGGGGGGTCTCCCTGTGTTGCCCAGGTTGGTTTCGAACTCCTGTCCTCAAGTAATCCTCCTGCCTCAGCCCCCCAAAGGCAGGAGGCAGCACAGTCAGCCCCTTAATGAGTTTATCCTGGTTATTCTGCCTTAGTCATATTTCTTACATCTGTATTCATTTAAAAGCTCTCTAAGGAGCTGAGCTACAACCTTGTTTCCCTCTTACTCAGATGGTCCCAGTTTCAAGTTACTTTAAAAACAAATTTGTTATTTCAATCTGAATCTGTCCGGTGGCAGTTTACTAGGACATCTCTCACTGTCTGTGTGTGCTGGAGGCACGTGAAGATGCTATTTCATTGCCAGATATCACCATTTTCTAGTACCTTCATGACACTTTTAACATGGAAACTCTTAGAAAAGGTACATTCAAATGTCATCATTTCATACCTCACTTGGTCAAGCTTCTGTGTTTTGTCAAGTATCGTGTGTGTTTCTTACTGAGTATATCAGTACCTCCCATCTTTCGGTTATAAATTTATTCCACTGAGTCCGGGAAAAATGATATAAATTCTCATTAAAGAAAACTCTCTATTATGACAGCACTAAATGAATCATCTGCAATCTCTTTTAAAAGCGTTGACTTCTTTTCTGTGCTTGGGAGGTGCTGTGTTGTAAAAATATCTTCACTAACAAGTGTAAGACATGGCAATGTATATTTTTATACATGCTGTGTTAGGTCAGGTAATCTATTTCATGTTTGTGTGTTCAGTTACTTCTTTAATAAAAAAGGAAGCCCAGGCAAACATCAAATTCCTCATTGCTGAAGATAATATTTTCCCCAAGTGATTCATACGCTCACCTCCCTGCAGGAGTTTACCCGGGGACATAGTGACATGTCACTGATGGGAAGGCTATTCTGCTTGGCCTTGACCAAACACCGAGGCTGAACTGGGGCAATGCAGAGTTCTTTCCCTTCTTACAAGACATGGATGCCATGCATGTGTAAGCAGGGCTAAGCTGGATCTAGAGAGCTGCCGCATGATAAGAGCTTGGTTTGAAAACATGTTGTGCAGTTGAGTGACTTGAATAACAAAATCCCGGGCAGAGTGTTTCTGAGCTAACTGCATTTGCACTCTGCAAGGAGATCAATGCTTCCCCTCATTGATTTTCCTCCCTTGCAAGCCAGGATTATGCACATTGTGAAGCTGTATTCCCAGATTCATCCAGTCTGATTTTCTAGTCAGCACTAAAAAGACTGTAGTGCTCAACTGTAAACTGAAGGTTATAAAAGTATAACTGTATCAAATTTGTCCTTGCATGAAGCCTGCACGTTAAACAGAAGCACCATGATGTATTCCTCGCGCGATGGGAGGGCTACATGGGACTAGGCAGATTCTGTTTGTGTGCAGCTTCTAAATAAGTGGCGGAGATGCCAAAGATAAATCTGAGATGCCTTGCATACGTTTGTGTAACTCCCAAGATATTTTCGAACATGCTAGGGCTTCCTTTCTGGCCGACTTGGAATGCAAAGTAAGCACATAAAGAAATGATTCCCTTCCTAAATTCAGGGATTGACTGTCGTCTTTCTGAATTTGAAATTGCCTGAGAATTTACCACTGGAGGAAAGTGGGTGGTGGGAAGGCTGTGAAAAGTCAAGGGCCTAAAAAGAAAGAAAAATCAAGGTTCTATTTCACTGTAAACACCTGGCAGCTCTGAACGTGGTTGAGTTTAATTCACAGGTAACACGAAGTCACGGCTTCCATAAAGTTGTGAAACACTCGGTAAGCAGGGGAGCACTCACAGCCAGCTGCCAAGGAAAATACTCCCCCAAAAGGTCACTTCAGCTCTGCAAAACCTCACCTTATCATATGTGTATCATGTGAATATGATGTACATTAATACACACACACATGTACTTACTCCTATATTAAATTTTCTTTGCCTTACTCCATTCTAGGGATAGGTACGATATCCCATTACAATGAGGACTTTAAATTTGCTTTTGAAAAAATCATGTAAAATAAGCCATTTCCTCCTGAGACTAGATAAATGATGACACAGCTGCTTGCCTTTCAAGCAGAATTTGCTCAGACTCCGGGCACGGTGCTTCACTTCATTATTAGAGTGTGCTGTCATCTCTCACTGTCTGTGTGTGCTGGGGGCCAGGGCACGCTCTCACACAGCCACTCCTAAACGTTGCTTCCTCAGTGGAAACAAGGTCTGGAGGCCAAGGAGAGAGGGCTGTACACCAAAGCTGCTGGGTAGATCCACATCCAGGGTTAAGAGTTTCCACTTCCCAGACTTAACATGTAAATTGACCTGGCAGATCTACCCCAGTAGCTAAGAAATATAAACACGTTTCCAAGTTACCTAATCAGTGGATATTTTCCTAGTAAAAAATTAACCAAGCTGTGATCAGTTTCTTAGTGACTGAAGGAGAAAAGCAAATTCTCTTTTCTTAACACCAACACTTAATCCAAGGACTTCCTTCTTCCTTTGAATCATTCACATAGATTTTTAAAAACATCACAAGAAAATTGTTTCCCAGTGTAAACTTAAATGGGACCTACCCACCCTTATTCACTAGTCCACAAACAAACCTGGGTCTGCTTTTATGTTTCTGGCCTGCTGTGAGCAAAATATGTACTTTATTCTCAGGCATTGGTGACTAAATGTCAACCCAAAGAACAAAACAGAGGGTAAATTAATATAAGTAGAATTTATTCGAGCCAACCTAAGGAGTTCAACCCAAGAACGTAGATTCAAGTTGCTCTGAATATACACTGATCAGTTAGAAGTGGATTTTTCTGGTTTGTCTTTTAGGTATTTTTGCTGTTATTCTTCTAGATTTTTTGAGCCAAAGTCTTGCTCTGTCACTGCCAGCCAAAGTACAGTGTTGTCATAATAGCTTACTGCAAACTCACCCCCCTGGGCTCAAGGGATCCTCCCGCCTCAGCTTCTTGAGTACCACTAGGCCTGGCTAATTTTTTATTTTATTATTATTATTTTGGTAGAGACATGTTCTTGCTATTGCTCAGGCTGATATAAGTAGATTTTTGAAACAAAGAGGCAATTTCTAAGTTGTTTACCAAGAATTTGTATTAAAATAACATAAGCTATTGATTGTCTATACATGGTTCTTTGTATCAGAAATTCCAAGAACATGAAGATAATGAGTGAGGCAGCTAGTCACAAATGAAATGCCTTCACATGATCCTGTGGGTGCTGGTGCAGGGGGTGAGGTCTGACTAGAGTCCCACACTCCTGTCACAGCCCTACCAAAGTCATTGCCCCGCTACTCAAAAGGAAACCAGTACACGGCTACAGCCAAGGTTACAGCAGAGAAAGAGGGTAATATCGCAGGCACCATGGGAGGAAATGGGAGGAAGTTCTCAAATCCATCTCCCAGAAAGTTTAGAAGAAAGGGTTGTTAAAGATAGTTGGGCAGGCAGAAGGCTACTCAGTTGGGTCTGCTAATTGGCTGGACTGGTGCATCACCACAGGAGTGTACAAATCGTCTTCTTTGTTGAGTCCACTCTTGGGTGGGGGCCGCTATACCATTTGAGTCAGTTCCTCAGTTTGGGCCACTGGTCTGGGTGGGTCTTCCATTCCACTGGAATACAGGGTCTAGAAGATATCCCGAAAACTAACCTTAGGTTTTCTAAAGGTGATATTATCTATGGGAGCAATGAGCAGAGCTAGGAATCTTTATGACCATCAGCTGTATGACTCCTGAGTACTAAGCAATTATAGGAAAGTAAGCTAGGGACAATGGCTGGACATATATATTTCCTCCAGCATAGTTCCCAACTTGTGGCTCTTTATTAATTTTATAAAGAGCAGTTTCAATTAGGTCTCTTTGGACTTAGTAAGGTTTATGCACCTCACATAGCTGAGAATTCTGCACTATATTTCTTTTCTCAAAATGGATTTTTTCATTTATTACCATATGTATTATTTACAAGTACTCAGGCTATTTTCAATTAACTATGATGTGGCACTAATTTCTTTAATATTTAAGTGATAGTTGAGGAAAAAAATTTTCTGAATTTCCAAAAGTTTAAAAAAAAATTTATTTAAGTGATAGTGTTCTGAAAAGTATTAATTTTTTTGAGACAGAGTCTCACTCTGCCTCCCTACATAGAGTGCCATGCTGTCATCATAGCTCACAGCAACCTCAAACTCGTGGGCTCGAGACCCTCTTGCCTCAGTCTCCTGAGTAGCTGGGACTACAGGGTTCCTGCCACAATACCTGGCTAGTTTTTGTATTTTCAGTAGAGATGATGTCTCACTTTTGCTCAGTTTGGTCTTGAACTCCTGAGCTCCAGTGTTTCACACCCTCAGCCTCCCAGAGTGAGCCACCAATGCCTGGCTTAAAAAAACATTAACTTTTTAAATAAAAAGTAACTTACATCTCTCATACAGTAGTTTTGAGATATTTGAATGTTAAATTGGAGTTGATTTTCCCAAATGTAAAGGAAATGTTCCTATCCGGAGAACCTTCCTCTTTGAGTGTCCTCTTTAATAAAGTCTTACTTTTGAGTTTTTACGTATAAGTTAAAGTGCCCTTGATTCAGCAATGGTAGTCTAAATAAACATCGGTGAAGTAATTTGATAATGAATAAGTAGGAGGAGACATCATTGTTTAACCTCCAAACTATGCTAATAAGTAGGGTGATAGACTTGCCCTGCTGAATAATGGAGCTGTTATTCTAGCCCAGTGGGACTGTGTCCAAGGGCCTCCGAGGAAGACTTGCCAGGCTAGGCTATATGCTCCTCTGAGGGCACTTTGCACAGCCTTCAGTATCTGGTTACAGCACATTTATCAAAGGAAATCACAATTTGGAAGAAAACCACATTTTCTGCTCTTTCAAAGAAGAAACATCCCTGTATGCTACTTCTGTTTTACCCAGGTAGAACAGAAGACTAATTTGGAAAAATATTTGTTAATAAAAAGAACCACAACACTGGGAAAATGTCAGTCCTTTGAAACATACAGTATGCTCTAAAGATGCCATTTTAATACTGTAAGAAAAAAATAATGTCTATGTTCTTTATAAAGCCTGAATCTGCTAATATATTATTATACACAGCATACAGTTAAGGGTGTTTGAACAGTGAAAATAGAAAGCTTTCATAGTTACTCAACCTTGAATACTTAGGACATTTCATTTCTTTTTACAGCACCATATTCCGTCAATAAAAGATCAAATGCTTTTGGTTACTGGACTGAAAAAAATCAACTCCTCCAAACTTTTAGCACTTGATGTTCCTGGAGTATTTGCTCTCAGCTACATAGCTCATTAAATGAGCTGATCCACCACTGAGTCTATAAATTGCAACAAAAGCAAAATGTTTTTTTTTTTTCTTTTTTCAGTGTAGGTGGCAACAAACTGAAATGCACTGAAATCCGGGTTGCTTATGAATTTTCCAGGTGCATAGTGGGTATTCTGCATAATAGATTCTTGCGACTACTTTGGCAATTTTTCTATAACAATCTAATTGGGACTTCCCTGGGTTGGAGTGGTGGAACTGTGATTCTTGACTGGTAATTGGGTAAGACTGAGGGGAAATGACACAAAAGATAGATAAAGCTAGACGAATTGGGTATTTGGTAATGATATGACTTGCATTTAATTAGAAGTTTTTATTAGGTGTTATTTCTTGTATTTCAATTCACACAAAAATATAGTGCAAGCCACTATTCTAGGCTCTTTATAAGCAGAGCACACAAACAACTGCAGGAAATGGATAATTTGCTCATTGCTATATTAAAGGTGATGGACTGGGTCACAATGCTTTTAGAGCTAATGAGCAACAAAGCTGGGATTTGAACCCAGGGATTATTAGCCTAGAGTCTATTCCCTTAACCGCTCTATTACTCTTGTCTGTTTCTTAAGGGATGCAGGACTGTGAGAGTCCCGAGGAAATTAGATTAACCAATATAGCAAGGCATTCACACCCCTCATCTTTTCACCCTCTTCTTATATCATACATCCTAATAGATAAAATGTAAATCTAAGAACCTCTGCCTTCTGGTACAGATAGGAGTGCTGATTCATTCTGTTTGTTTGTTTTGTTTTGATTCACCTGTGGTGCATTTGGAAAATTCATTCATTTTTATCACATTTCTGTCTGAGAGGATGCTCAGATGGTGATACTTGTAATATCCCCAATTTCAAACATTATTTTTTCCCTTACTTTATATCCTAAATCAAAGAAAAGATTTTCAAAAATTGTTGTGTCTTAACCAAGCCAAGGTAATATTTCAAAACCAGCTCTGCAATGATCTCTGAACAGAGTTTGGCTGTACTCTCAGGCTTTAGTAGTATGTTCATGCCATGTGATGAGAATCATATGGTATCTAGCCTTTTCATTTTTTTAATTAAAAAAAAATTTATGTATAAATATACAGGGTACAAGTGTAATTTTGTTACATTGATTGGCTTTTTCATTAAGCCAATTAACCTACATTTAAGGTTCCTCCATGCCTTTTCACAGCTCGATACCTTACGTCTCTTAGCTGAGTAATGTTCCGCTGTGTGGCTATACCATTGCTTACACCATTCACCTACTGAAGGACATTTGGCTGCTACCAAGCATTGGCAATTATGAGTAAAACTGCTATAAATATCCGTGTATAGGTCTCTATGTAGCCTTAACTTTCCAGCTCATTTAAAAAAATAAAATAAAAATGTACACCTTAATTTCACAACCAAAGGGAAAAAAGAATTGGGCACGGTTGCCTTCGCATAGAACACAGTGCTAGAGCCAGGCGCAGAAGCAATTCATTTGCTCCCTTGTATAATCACTTTTAGTCTTAGCACCCTACTTATTAACAAATAGCTTAAGAAAACTGTGGAAAAGGGGCCTGCATAAGGATATTTATTTAGATTTTCAAAGAGTTTAGAAAAATAAAGCCTAGTGTCAAAGCTCTGTGTTTTCCAGAAATGCCTGTGGAAATGATCAGAGGTATGGAATTACAAGATCCCTGACTTGTTTAGGGTGTTCAAAGAAATCAAAGAATTGTGGAAAGCAACTATTGACCAGGGAACAATGTTGGTTGTCTTTAAAAGCTTCATCACCCAAAACATGTTGCAGAAATAGATGAACAAAACAACCCAGGTGTGGTGGTGGAGCCCAGGTGTCCTACATGTTCAGGACAAGCCAGAAGACACTATTTAAGAAAGAAATGACTAAAGCCAGCCTGCCAAAAGGCTTGGGTTTCAGGTTCTAAGAGTAATGTGTCCATTCAACGGATATTTATACATTTCTTACTTTGTGCAAATCAGCTCACACGGAAAGAAAAACATATTCCGATAGATTCATAAGAGACACCAAGAGCTAAATGACATGAAAGGAACAAAAAATAATCCTGTAAAAGTCCTTAGGAGGGAACACCCTGCATTTAGGAGATGTGATCAGAAGGGTTTAAGGAGGAGTTATATCACCCGCAGGGCCTTAAAGAAGGTGAGGATTTTGCAAATGGAGATGGAAGAAAAGGGTGATTTGAATGGAAAGACACCCAAGAAAAAGGTGTGGAAACAAAAGTCCTTTGGGCCTGTTTGGGGAAAGGGGACTAGTCTGCTTTGGCTGGAGGTTAAACCTGTGTAAGTAGCCAAAGGAGATGAGAAAGGAGGTGGGAGAAGACAGTATCAGGACACCGTGGTCATCTGTCATTTCTTGCTACTTAACGAATTACCCCAAACCTAACAACTTCTGACAATTACTATTTCACAGTTTCTGAGAGTCAGGAACCCTAGGATAGCTTACTTAGTTCAGCCTCCGGGCCTCTCATATGGCTGTAATCTAAGTATCTATGAGTCTGGGCTGCATTCAGCTGAGACTTGCCTGGGGCTAGAGGAGCCACTTCCAAACTCAAGTGGTTATCAGCCAGAGGCCTCAGTTCACTTCTGTCCCCTT